>CM053785.1:718593710-718753710 GCA_028749045.1 Cupressus sempervirens | reverse complement strand
AGAAATTCCATAAAAACTTAACATTGGTTCTAGCATGTTGCGTTACTAACCAATTAAATGCTTTTGCAGATTTGAATTGTCCTGTGAACATGAAACATGATAAGTATCTACAATTATCCATGTACATATATCAAATAGAAATAGACATGTCCAAATAAATATAAGTTAAAATAAAGTTAAATAAATGTGTAACTATTTTGTGTATACTAACCTGCACATCCATTAGACCAAATCCAGTGCTCTGAAACATTTATTCCACAATTTCTGAGATCTTCAGAGAACATTGCAAAACAGTGAGCCACATAACTCCTGTCATGAACTCTATCATCACTAATATAGAAATGAACCTCTTTGATGATGATGCGTTCATTTTCATCCAATCTTTCTACCTGATCCACCTCAAATTGTGCATGTCTATAGGTCACTTGCACAAATATTGCAACTTGTTCAAAATGATAATATTGGCTTTGGAGCTCTGTATGAGGTGCAAATGTATAATTCTTAGAAAAATCTACAACTGAAAGTATACAACTAGGTGGAAAACAATTTTTGGAATCACGAAACTGTTTAGCTTGCCATCGTGCACCATGACAATGTTGGATATGTGGATATATCAATGGACGGAACTTGGCCATGAACTCATCATAATGCAATTCACTCTCCTTCAATACAATTTTTCTGGATTCATCCCCTCTATTATTTTGGTATGTCTCATATTCATATCTCATCCATGAAACTGGTGTGGATTCATTAATATTCTCAACTTGCATAATTTCAAAAAAAAATTGTAAATTTTTGATGCATTGCACTTTGAATTCATCTAAATCTTCTAATTTATCACATAATATGGACCTCACAAATTGTGTTGTACTGCTAGGGATGACCAAATTAGGATCAAGTATTGCCATAACTTTTTTAAATGATTGCAAGTGTAGACCAAATTCAACGTGATTTCTACAACAACAAGTTTCTCGCATCTTATTTATGCGTGCAAAGGAAGGATGTAAACTCTCAAACATTCTCTGACATATTTTGACATTTGAAAATTCTTGTTTGAATGCTTCAAAAAGTTCACTTTGAGTTATATCTATGAAATGTTTTGGATGTTCAATTTTGGCCCCTGTTTCTTGATCTTTAATTTTTATAGTATCACGCCTGTTGGAAGAAACACGAGAATGTGTGGTCCAAAATTCAATAACTTGTCTTTTTTACTTCTTCAGAAATCCTGTCTTTTCGAGGAACTCTACAAATATTCACCCAGTTATTCTCAATGTTATCATCTAGCATATTTCTCCTCTTGATGTATCTCTGGACAGTTCTTCTAGATATATGTAGTACATCAGAAATTGCACGTACCTATTTTTTATTTGTCAATTTTCTACTAGATATAGTAGTCATCAATGCTCTACGTGCATTACTCAAATCACCTCCTCGAGTTGTGTTGTCAATTTTGTTATAAGCATTTTGCAAATTTTCAACTATTTTCATTAATATTATGGGCATGGCTTTTCCTGTTATCAACACCCAACAACTCTAAAACAGGTCTCATATCTTTTCTCCTAAATAACTTGACAAATAATTGTGCCTGTCCAAATATACTTTTATCCTTGAAATATTCATCCCACATGTTCTGACAATGCTTTCTGATAATGTTATCATTTATCATATCTTTAGATAGAATTTGGTTAAAAAGTAGTTCTTCATCCAAATCCATCAAATTTTTTATGCTTTCTAATTTGTCTCTATCAATAGAACTGCCAATTTCTTCCTCTTCATTACTTTCATTTTCTTCATGAATCTCATCATGTTCAAGAATTTCAGTAGGTTGGTTTTGAGCATGTTTTGTATGGCCTTTCATTCTGTCATTTCTTTTTCTATCATATTTCCTTGATCTTTTCCTTTTACTACCCATTGAATATTTCAATCTATAGAAAAAAAAAAAAATTAGATTTCACTAAATATCAGCTAATGATTCAATATATAATACATAAAAATAAAAATAATTAGAATAGAAAAAAAGCACCTTCAAAAATATTCGATCCTTTGCAATATTGATTAAATCCGCAGAACAGTTGTTGAAAATTACTTCAAAATTAATTATTTTTTGAAAATCTTCTTCCAATTTTTGCTGTCCCTGTATATTTAATTTTTTAAAAAAGGAAAAACAATATTTTTTTATATCAAATAGTAACATTAACCGCTAGCGGTTTATTCTGCCGACAGGGGGTTTCGACTGGAACTGTTTTGGCTGAAACGGTTACGGCCGAAATAGTCTATGTGGCAGCCTATGTGGCAACCAAATAAGCAAAAATCAGAACTTCTGTAAACATCTCACTTTGAAGGCAAATTTGACCTACTAAATTGAAGTATTTTTTAAAACTAAAAATATACTTTTGTAGTTCTGGGAGTCACGATTATGATTGTATAATTTTTTTAAAGTTTTGATTATGAATAATATGTTATAATTTGAAAATATTACAAGTAGGTATCTTAAGATTCAGTAAGATGTCTATTCAAAAATAAGAAAAAAATAGTAAATCATGTTAAAAAATTAAATTTTTTTTATGGTGCACTAGAGGAGAGAGTCTTCTTCAAGAATATGTAATTTTTTAAAAAAAATATGTAGATTTGATGGAAAAAGTTTGACGGGAGAAAAAAATTGTCTATTTTTGATAACTTTGACTTTGACCAATTATAACTTCAAAAATATTAGCCGAATTTCAATTTTTCTTTTTCAATGCACCAGGTATACATG
Source organism: Cupressus sempervirens (assembly GCA_028749045.1). Classification (NCBI taxonomy): domain Eukaryota; kingdom Viridiplantae; phylum Streptophyta; class Pinopsida; order Cupressales; family Cupressaceae; genus Cupressus; species Cupressus sempervirens. The sequence goes on along the minus strand of CM053785.1, from coordinate 718,750,955 downwards.
TTAACTCTAACATATTCCAAAATCAAACCAAAATATGAACATTTGCGTATATTTGTTTGACGGGGAAAAAACTCTATATTTTTAGTATTTTTAAAAAATTCAAAAATACACTTTAAAAATTCAAAAATAAATAAAATTTTCACTCAATTTTTTTAAAAAAAATTATAGACATAAACTTCATCCAATTTTACACATTTCATTAGTTTACATCATCTTCAAATTCTAAGCACAAATGCCACTTTTATTTCGTTAAAGTTGAAGACTTTAAATTCTGATATCACTTCTCCTTTATAAAAGGTGACACAGGTTTGTGCTTTTACCCTTACATCCTAACATAAATAAATTACTCAATATATCAAAGTATTACATTTCAAATATCAAATAAGGGCTAACACATCTATAAGAGTCATATAGAACTTTAACAACTAAGTGTACAATGATAGCAAAGGAGGGGTATTACCCCAATGGCTATCTAAGAATCAGTCGCTCAATTTATAAATTGGGTACTCGATTTGCTCATGGTTAAATTGGAATCAGGCACCCAATTTTTGAATTTAACAACTGAGTGCTCGATTCTAAAGCCATGGGCATGAATTCCCTATTGGCATTGGGTTTTGGCTTGGGAAAGGCATGGTACAAGCTTGGCAGGAACAAACTTGTGCTTTGATCTATCAAAAACTGACTAAGGCAATTATTTGACGATTTCAAGAATTGCCAAAACTTTTAGAGGGTCTTCCTAATCAAATTTTTTAATGAAACAAAAACCCATTAAAGCTCCTATTGTCTTGATTATAGAAATATTAATTTTATAGTATTATGACTTTATTTACTATTTTTACATTATTTATTAATCAAATGTAAAATAGTGAGATTCACTAAAACTCCAATAACTTTTTAAATTTTTATATTTCTTAAATAAATTTACATGTCATCAATATGTATACAATGCTTTTGTTGTTAATTTTATTTTTTTGAAAAAGTGAAATTTTGATCAAATTAGGGTGTTCGTATACAAGAGGTTTTAAAAGTTAGCTTAATCGTCAATTAAAAATTGACTAAAATCAGTAAAAAATATTGTCATCAATCTTTGGTGTATTAGGTAACTTCCTTTAAAATGATTAAAAAAAACTCATTTATTTGTGTCAAATTATAGTGTCCATACACGAGTGTGGCATGGTCCTAAAACAAATGTTTTGAAAAAGTAATTTTTGAAGATCCATAAAAAAAAATCTTGTCATATGGATATTCAAATAAATTACATTTTAAAAAAGTAGACTCTAAGCACTGCAATTTCTATTACTGGAGTATCCTAATATTCAAACTATAAGTGCCTCAAATGTTGACATTTTTTACAAGATATTTTAAAAACAAGAAAGATAGTTCCACTTTTTTACCAAAAGTGAGACCTAACTTCTTGCACTGACCCAAGATAAAACATAGTACATTAGAAAAATTTTAGGAGACATATTTGAATACTGGTGTAGCATTTGAAACTATCTATGCAATTAATGAATAACACCTTACTGTGGCATAGTTAATGTATGTATCTTTTCTCTACATCAATTATATTATTATTTTTAAATGGTCTTCTCTACTGAAACAATTATCTTCATCAATCTATACACTCACCTTCCAAATGCTTCTCTCATTCCAACGATGCGTTGGCCAAATCTAAAACACTCACCATGGATGTTTATGTTGGTCAAGAAATATCCCCTCTTGTCTTTCACCATTCTCCTCAATATTCTAGGCATCCTTCTTGCTTGTGCATTCAACTTTCTATATTCACTCCTTGACAACCTCTATTGTGCACCCTCTTTCACTACCTACGCTTTCCAAAATCAAATGCTTTATGTGCATAGTCTTCCACCTTATCTATTAGACTATCTCCCCCTTATAATCATTTTGGTACATGCACAATATCTAGTAAAATAAAATGATTAGCGTGCTTCCATACAACCAACCAAAATAGAGACACTAAAATAGTATTTGTAACTGTCCTTCCTCTCCCAATGAACCTTATCACAAATATATATTGTATTCATCAAAATAAATTATATAGAGTCGTATGCAATCATAAGTCTATTAGATTTATCCATTGGTATTACCATAAGGATTTTATACTATTATTTGTTTGAGGTTGAAATATTCATAATAATATTAAAATGCATCATCGAGATAGTTACCATATTATAGTTTTAAATCGATCATAGATATTGCATTTTTGTATTATATTTATATGGGGACACCATTACTCCACTTATATTGAAGGGGTCATATTTTTTTTTTTTAAATAACATAATACATAATTATTAACACTTCTACGAATAATACATTATAAGATTGAATCTTGATAAACCATTATTTATAATTTTAAATAAATGTCATAATAGATTATAACTTAAACAATTATATATAATATAAAGTTCCACTTAAATCCATATGTTAGTTAATAAACTTTTATGACCAAGAAGCAATGGAGAAAAATATATGATAAAAAAAAATAGTTTATCTGATACAATTAATCTCAACATTAACACAAGTTAAACATGAAATTACAATAATACACATGAAAATATAATATCCTCTTGTAAGGGAGGGTATTACATGTAGAACTATTTTATAGTAAATGGAAGTTGCAAACACAACTTACACCCACTCACGTTTGACAACATAGCATAAAGGAAGAAGCTTCAACTCATGAGCTAGAGACAAGGAAATAATTAACAAGAGCCAAAACATTAAAAACAAAATATAAACACAAAATAACAATTCTTGCACTAAAGTAGAAACAAAACCATAAAAATAAATTACAGAAATTTGAAAGAAGGGCACAAAGAAGCACAAATCCCAACCAAACAAATGAAGAATCCTAATATGAAAACCAACAAGTGATATCAAAAGCTCTAAGATGTAACATTGATAGAAAACCCTTCCATAGAGTTCCTGCCACCCACGAATGATTTGATATAAAAAGCTTTTAGTATGCAAAACACAATAATATAGATCATCAATTGATCATATAATCATCTTTGTATGCTTAAGATATTACATAAGTAAAAATCCACCCCATTAGTACACCTATAATTCTGTCAATTAACATTTAACAAACATGACCTTGTGTACTTTGCCATATACTACAATAACAACTATGTCCTTGTATTAAATACACACACTCTACAAGGACACCTAAGACTTCTTGACTTAAAATGAAAATTTTGCCTTATAACAAGAGCTTTGTTTGAGCACAAGTCCCTGTCTAATTTATAAAATAAAAGGTAGATTTTGGAAGCCAATTTTTTTTTTTTTAAATATAGTCGAATAAAGATATTAGACAACAGTATTCACTGCTTAATATTTTTTAAACCTAGATTTTATTTAACACTTTACATCCCTCATCAAAACAGTGTAATAATAAAATTGAAATTCTATAGTATAATTTTTTTCTTTATGTACAAAAAAAAAACAAGAGCTTTACATAGATGCTTTATACATACCATGATGGAAACTTACAAAACTAAATGTGATTGGTAGCGCATATGTTTGTTTCGCTTATTAGTTGGGAATTTTTTTGTGTTTAGTCATTCACTTTACGTGTCTAGAATAATAATAATAATAGGAGTAATAGTAATAATAATAATGCTTAATAATAATAATAATGATAACATGTGCCACGTTGTAGTGTCTGCCCCTAGTTTGCTTTTATGTTATATTTTCAAATACTTTTAGGCCAACTTTCATGGTTATGTGATGTGATTTAGTGGTACTTGGTTACCTAATTTGGTTGATGCTATTTACATACTTAGATTATAAATTTGATGAGATATGTTATATTGGATATTTGTTGTGTTCATGGTTATTCTCTTGATGATGATGTTTTGCTTACTTCATATAGTGATTTCAATTGCTTTCATAATGAAAATTATATGGATAATTTATATGTGGTTTTATGGTTATTTATCTCGTACTTGCATGTGTATGGTATATATGTATGTTTTATTTTATGTTTGATGTATGTAATGTGGTTGAGGGAGGGAGTCATAGTCACCTGCTAGTCGAGATTTACATGATGTGCCACTCCCCGCCATTACCTATTTAGTTTAGATATATATGCATATGTACATATTCTTCTTTTGTGTAGATTGCAAGTACTAGACATCAACTTCCCTTAATTGCCAGGATGAGCATGCCTTGTCAAAGTATCTCAATGGTAAAAGATGGGAGATAGTTCTCAAGTCCAAATCCTAAACCTAGGCCAATCGTCCTAAAATATAGGACAAGTATATGATTTATTTACCTTTCCAAATTTGTCAAAGTGACGTGAATTCAAGATTTTTAACCTTTGCATTTGATTCGTAGTTTGTCATTGAGATATGTTTTCTTATTGAGTTTGTAGATCTGTTGTGATTTTTAGATATAATTAAATCAACCAAAAAGAGTATTCAATGATTTAATTAAACAAAAAATTATTTAAAATAATCAATTTTATTATGTTTAATTAATTGAGAAATTAATTAAATAGAAGAAATAAATTTAAAGATTTAACTAAAAGATAAATTTGGCTCAATTATATTTATTTAGTTTAATAATAATAAATTTAGAAGTTCCAGTTAAATCATGGACTTTAAATATTATTATTACTCTTCTTATTTTTAAAATGAAGTGGGAATAATTTAAATAAAGTTTATTCTAATTAGAAGCATAGAGCATGCACAAGGGAACAAGGGAATTAAATAAATTAAAATAATAAAAGCAGAGGCCTTTGCATGTTGAAAAACTAGAAACTCTAGGAGTTAAACTCTGTATTAAGAGATTGAAGCTCATTTCTATAGACATAGGTTTTGGAGGAGCAATTTTCTGAGATTGGAAGATGAGATATTTCTAAAGGATCTAGGAGATAAGATTTCACAATCATTGAGCTTTTGTCAAATTGTAGCATCAGATCGAGGTAGGAATCATGTAGATTTCATTGTATTAAATATCTTTAAAAGCCCATGTCTTCTTTGTGCATGATCTATCAAATTTATTAATAGAAAACATATTTTAGATCAAAACCCCTGTTTCATAAGTAAATGTTCTTCATTATTGAATTATATGAGAGAAAAGAAAATTGAAACTCTTACTGAAAAACTTAAAATTTAGAAAATGGATTCATGGGTAGGGTATGAAATCGAGGAAGGAAACTATTTTTCAATAAAATTGACTGGTTGCATCTATTTTGTATCATATTATATAGAACAAAAACAAAAAATTAAATATATGTTAAAAAAAATTACCACAGTAATAAAATATTACTATGGTAATTTATCTAGAAAAAAAAATTGGGCATGAGATTTTTTTAATGAAAATTATATTATTAAGGGAGTCAGGGCCATCATCCACCCACCCCCCTTTCTTTTTAAACACCTGGTGACAACCTTTAAATGGTTGCGCACAACAAGCTTGTTGTTGTAGTAGCAAGCACTACTGATGTCGTACCTTGCTGCTGCACAACAGGGCTGTCGCGACAACGCCTTACCCCAAGGGGGGGCTTTTATGCATTAGGTATGTATCTTTTTAATCATATCTATATATATAAAGCTATTTAAATTATATGTTATTTTTAATTACTTTTAATTTAATTAAATTTGATTTGTTAAGAGAACTTTAATTAAATTTTATAACATTTTTTTTTATAGGTAATCGGTTGAAGCGTTGATTATTTATCATTTATTTATTATTATTTGTGAAGATTAATTATTATTATGGGTCAAGCTTGAGTAGTTTCAAACCCAAGGCCTCCCTAATGAGAGGCTCATAAGTTACCGTTGTGTTGTGTGTGTGTGTGTGTGTGTGTGTGTGTGTGTGTGTGTGTGTGTGTGTGTATTTATTTATTTATTTTATTATTTTGAAAATTGGGATTTCACTTTAAACATCAATATTTATTGTCATTATTATTATTAAATTATTATTTTAAATAGTAATGAGTATTATTGGGATTAACAAAAGATAGTTTTACTAAAGACGGGTTCTTTAAAACTACGAAAAATAGGGAATTATATTATGATAATCTAAATTTGGAAGAGATTGTATACTAGGAAGACTTTTACAAATGAAACTTGAATTTGATGCGAAATGATTTTTATGAAATTATATTGAAAACTAAAATGGTTGATTAATTACAATTGTTTTATATACTTGTTGAGGTTTTGTGTTTTATCTTGTGATGAGTTTTGGGGAAACCTAGTATTTTGACTAGTTAGGCATGTTCACGAGAGGCTTGGGAAGTGATTGTTTCATGATGTTGTTATGTGATGCTATTTAGTCACAATTATTTCATTCACAACCATTGTGATGCATTCACGTGTTTCTGTGGTGAGATCTAGTTATGTTATGTAAGCTCATGTTGATGTGATTTTCATGATATAACCTTTGAGGGTTGATCATTTATCTATTGTGCTTTCTAGTTGTTTGTATAAGAATGATGTGGTTATTGTGATTTTATGATATATTCTATTATGAGCTTAGGGTAGGTTATCTTTATGTATGTTGGGAAGTGGCTTGAAATGGAGGTCGGAGCCCTAAAGAGGTTGTCTGGGTAACCCATTGTAAGTTGTATTAAAAAGTGATAACATTTTATTTATGGGAATTAACAAGACTCAATATGTCACCTCACCCATGCCTCAAGTGCTAGTACAGGCTAGGATGGGAGTAGAGAGGATGTTTCATTCCAACCTTGCCTAGTTAGTATGTAATAATAATAATAATGGTGGTAGTGCAGGAGAGATAATGGGTGAATGCCTTAAGTATAGTTGTAGTAAACAAAAACTCATGAATTTGGAAAAGCTACTTGAGAGACTTTGATGAGAGAATGAACAATTATGGTAGTGACAATATCATTAATTCATCCATATTATTTTTATTACTATTATTTAATTAGAAAAATAATAATGATATGAAGAAACTTAAGAATATCCAATAAAATAAAGTCTAGAGTATTTATTATTATTATTGAGATTAATTATTATGACGTGTTAAGATCAATTAATCTCAAACTCAAGACCTTTCTAGAGTTTCACAATTTATGATTACATTATAGACTCTTGCCTAAAAATAATTAAATATTATCTCCAAACTTCACAATTTTCTTTTAATTAAAAAAATAATATTAAAATGAATGATAAACTTCATTAAATATAAAACCCACACCCCATCCACTAAAAAAGTAAAACTATCTGCCAATCACACCTAAGAACCCTACAACCCATCTAATGTCCAATTTACAGCCAAAACTATTATAACAAGGATGTAAAGCGTCTAGTTCCTATCGATGCACCTATTGTTATTATGTTATTTTATTTTTGCAATTTTTTTGATTTAATGTAGCAATTTGAATTAAACCCTAGTGTGGGATGTTTTAGGTGTTAGTATTTAGACAGTGTGAAAATATGTGTATAATTTGAATTTGAGATTAAGATATCAAGTATCTTGATAGAATATAATTATATTAGTAAAATCAAATAATTAAATTCAAAACAGAAGAAAAAGTACTGCTAATAAGTCTTGTTTTAAATTGAAAAGAAATAGCTCAAATCAAAACTACTAATTTTTCAAAATGTATACTAATATTTGTAAGCAAATCTAGGGAAAGAATTTAAAATTTTATCAAACAAAATATTATTCATATGCTACATCTCATAGTTAAATACAAAATACAATGAAAAGAAGGAATTCCTAAAAAATCATATAGATTTTTTTTTCTATGCACGTTACAATGTCAGAGAAAATAAAGACTTGTACCCATCCTATGTCGCTGAAGGTATTAGATGAACCCTTAGCAGCAGTGAGTGAGTGAATTCAACAACTAGCAAATGCATGGGTAGGATGAAGCATTAAGATAATAATGATTACAATTTTTGATAGATAAAAGCAAGAGATTTTGCATCATTTTATCTCAAACAGTCCGATAGATTTACTCAACCACAATAAAGTTATAAGATAAAAAGAAAAGTAACTAATAAAGAAAAATAAAATGTTGAAGATATGTGCACATCTAAATAGAAAGATTGAAAGCCACATTCAACCTCAAACAGAGAGAAGAAATTTATTACAAAATAATTCATTAGAAGGATACACATATGAGACAAAAGAGTTGCTTTCTAAAGATGTCATTAATTAAATATTAAGTTTTCTGAATATGTCTTTAATTAAACATTAATATGTGACAGGATCAAAGGAGTAAAAAACAATCCCCCAAGTCAGAAGAACACCACATAATTTTTAGCATCCATCCCAAGACAATGAGGGGCATAGAAATAATAATGCATAGTAGGGATTATGAAAAGAGAAAAATATAAGGATTGTGAAGGACATTGATATCCAGAATTGAAGTAGCAACATCCACATTTCACACATTTCAATTACTAACTAGTAACAGCTAATAATACGAACTCATCTACTCTGGCAAATCAGACATTCACAAATATGAAACAAATCTTGTTTAGAACATCATCCAATTCTAAACAACGTTTCACCCTCTATCTATATATATTGCATATCACCTTCAACATAAAATTGTTTTTGTGTTATCATGTACATCACATTTTAAGGAATATAGTTTGTTTTCTTTAGGAACTTGTTTAAGTAGTTGGCACATTAGTTCTGCGAAATTTAGCGGGATCTTATCATAAAACAGAAAAAGAAGAAAAAAGAAACAAACTATCAGCAATGAAACAACAAACATTATTTCAATGCTATCTTGCACATTAGTTCTTGATTTTCTTGATTTTATTAATAAAAGTTGAAGCATGATGAAGAGTAGAAGAGATTAAAAAATTTCAGTCAAGTTTAACAGATTAAGCCCATTCCAAATAATGAATTTCATTTTTGTATTCAACACAATCACCATATCATATATAGCACTGCCTAGATATGTTAATGATAATACGAATCAGTATGATGCTTAGATTATCCCCATTAAATAGCTAACATATTCAAACAGCAACAAAAAGTCATGGCTAGTGCTACAATTTGTATAGCCATATTTTCTATAATCCATAATAACCTATTTCGTATTAAAGAAGAAGTTGGAAATACACATTACTTAAATATATAGAGGATAATTTTAACTTTGTAATCTATTAGCAAGAGCTAGAGTGTTTAACAGTTACCACAGTGTCTTAATAATTGACAGAGGACAACATAGCTTCTTTATGGTTCATTCAAGAGAATATAGATTTACATATCATAATATATAGATATTGAAAAATACTACAATATAGCAGATGGCAACTAATCATGTTATCCAGATGAAATTGATATTGCCAATATATCAGTGCACTATACCAATTTCCTAATCCCCTAGTGCTAAGGGCCTGAAGTGTTTCACAGTTACCTCAATATCTTTACAATTGACAAAGAACAACAAAGCTTATTTATGGTTCATTCAGAACAAGATAGATTTGCATTTCATTACATACATACATACATACATACATACATACATACGTACATATATATTGAAAAGTACTATGTTATAGGAGGTGGTAGCTAATGATATTTTGCAAATGAAATCAATGTTGGTAATATATTAGTGCACTGTATCAATCCCCTACTGTTTGGTTGCCTCCTACAGTGTTTTGAATGTTATAGTTGTGGTTAGTTTTTTATTTAAAAAAACATTTGTTATTGAACAATGTATTATTTTTCTATCAGTACTAAAATATAGGTTTTAACCAATTACCTCTTCTACTTGCTCATGATCTTGTAGGAGATTGGCATAAGTGACAATATTGTTTTGGGTGAGGGTGTAGTTTCCTTTCAATGATATTTCGCAGAGGCAGAAGACTACCTTGGATTTGTTTTGCAGGTATTCTTCATATTTCATGTTTGCAGTGGTAGGTATCAATTGTTGAATTATTGGTTGATTTAGTGAACAGTATGTTGTCTGCATGCTTATAGTGTTGGGCATGATTTTCAGTTGGATCTTATGTTCATAAGCAACATCTTTGTCACATTTCATGTAGTGGCCAAATCCATTTTTGAGAATACCAAAACCATCAAACTTGTAGTTGCATTGTGTGTAGAGCGCAGTGAAAGGATTTGAGAAAGGATTGATGACCCTTAGAATGACACACACTTGTTCAAAATTTGTCAATGTCATGAGCTATTTTTTTAAAATAAAATAATTAAGTGAAATGAAAGTTGTATTAGTTATTCTTCTTACCTGATATGTCTTCTGTAATAATTCATTCAACATTTGAACAATTGTAGTATCATTTAATTTGCAAATGTATGTAGAGGATTCTGTTCAGAATATTTTTTTTTGGTCCTATTCTGTGAGAATGTTTCGAAAGAGAAGTGCAGTAGTCTCATTTCACTTCAACTGTGCATCTGCTACAATGTAGTGGTGAGCAAGGGATTGATGTATTTCAAGTTGCATGACTGTCTCAATGTAAGCTAGTGGGACGTTTTAAAATAGATATTTTCAACTATTATGTATAAACTTTATTGTTTATTTAAAATCATTTAAATAATATGAAGTGTGTCCTGTCCTCTTGGGTATGCCCATCTTTGAGCTCAAATATTGCTAGTGTTCTTATTGTTTTTGCTCCAACAACCAGTGCTCCAACAGTGTCAACTGGATAGTCATTAGGATTGTATAGGAGTTGGCTTATTATAGAACTAGGTATGAATTTGTATTCATTGCAAATATGGGGAATTGTTTCAACTATGATTGTATCTTTGATGATAATAATACAATTGCAATCTCCACAATCATAGTCAAATTTAGCTACAAGATCAAATTCAGTAATCTGTATGCCTATCCCTGTGATAAATTTGTCTTCGTATTGTTGTACCAAAGCATCTCTGACATTGATTGTAATTGTCATCTCTGCTTTTATATCTGTCACATCAGCATGGAGCACTTTACGTGTCTTGTTCACCTTGTCAAGTGTAACTTTTTAGACAACTAAAATGTCACCTTCAAATATATTGCCACTTTTTCTTTCATTGAGCTCCTAAATTGAAACAACAGGAATTGTTTTCACCTTGGACCTGTATGTGGACAAACAATTTAAGTGTAGTTACAATTGATTAGTCAAATTATCTATCAAAGTAGAAGTATTAAGAATATTACCTTTTGACAATTTGGTCTTGTTTCAACTAAGTGATTTTTCCTGCTCTTTTGGGTGCTTCGACTTTTCCTTAAACATTTGTTGCATTGAGTTCTTGCATATTGTTTGCTTCCGTTGGTGCATGCAAATTAATGAACAATTATTGTAGATCTATAGTTTATCATTTTCTAAGATGATGGAGGAGTTCTATTCTTTGTGAATTAGTAATTTTTACTAGAAATATTGTCCTCAAGAAGCACTACTAGTTTTCATTCTTCAGAGAGGCATGTTTTTTTTACATGATTCGTCATGCATTATTGTTTGAAGTGGGTAGTTGTTATTTGTTGGATGGATTTTAAGTATTGTTGAGAGGTGATCAATCCAGTATGCTTCCATTCTATAAATATATCATATGTTTGTAGTAAAGTTGGACCAAATGTGGTCAATAAGCAAATAGTCAATGTTGTTTGCATGGTTAGACAAGAATTTAACGTTGTGGTTTTGCATGTAATTGTTGAGGCTTCTTGCTTGTTTGATCATTGTTTGCATATTTGTATTGAAATCTCCTATTTTATACAATGTGTTATTGGGGTCAATGTTACTGAGTACATAATTTAGAGCAGATTGTATCTCATTTATATCACAATTTGGCCTCATGTGTAAATTTGTAATATTGATTGCATGCTTAAAGTTTACTATTGTCACTATCATTGTTTCCACATTTTGTGTAATGTGTTCATGGATTTTGGTTTCCCTTAGTTCATTTCTTGTTAGAGTTAGTAAACCATAAATTCCATGGGTATAGAAGTAGTTGTATTTCTCTATGAAAGGGTCAGTCTCTTTCATTTTTGCATTCACTTCCTGTAAGCATAAAATATCGGAAGACATGATATCAAAGTCACTTGAAAGGTCAAACAAATGAGCATGGTATCCATGAGTATTTAATGATGTAATTGTTAAGTGCATTAATGATTTTGGGCATTTTTTATTTTGTTGAAGTTGTCATTGGGCAATTGTATTTAGGTGTTCCATTTCTGTAGTTATTTTGTGCTTGATTTTGAAATCTTTGTGTGTTGAAGGCTTCACCAAGTATAATTGTTCAATTATTCTCGTTCTTGACAATGTTGTATATGTTAGGCTATGGTGTTTAACTCATGTTGGATCAAAAGCAAGCTTGTCCATTGTTAGGCCTTGAGATCAGTGGATGGTAGGTGTATAGGCAACTTGTATTGGGAATTGTTTTCATATTGTTATTTTTTTGTTTGTTGAAATTTTAAGAATTGGTCTTATAATATGCAATATTGGTACCCAATCTTCTTCAATTTTATCATCATAATATGCAGTATACTTTGCCCTTTGTTTGTGACTAATGTTTTCATCATTGAATTTGATCCATACAATATCGTTCTCATCAATATTACTATATAGTTTTAAAATGCCATCAAAGCCATTGACAATACCATCTTTCATGTTGTAATTTCTAGAGTAAATTTCTACGAGGACTCCTTCCTTCATGTGTATTTTAGTTGGAAGTGTTGTCATGTGGGAATATAGTTGTACCGCATTGCATTATTCTTCGAATTCATCAATAGCTCTCAATGTGATGGTTTTACCAGGCATGGTTGCTAACATTTTGTTATTATGTCTATCTACATTTAACCTCCTAAAGAATAGGAATGGAAGGGTTAGATCATTTGGTATGGATTGTACACAATGCTCATTACGGTATTGGATGTCTTTAGTTGTATGTTTACCTATACATATTCTATTTAAAATAAGAATGAATGTGGCATCCTTTTGTCGCATTGTGGTTGTCAAAGAGTAACACTTTATATAGTCTTTCCAAAAATTGTAGGGCATCAATTCTTGAAAAGTTGGTTTGCTTTTGAAAACATTGGAAAATAGAACTCGTAAAGCTTGGTACAGATCACCATAGAAGATCATGTCTAACCCTCCAAAGTAAGCAATATGTTTTAACATGATGTCACATAAATGTAAGTCGATGTTTCATAAGAGAGTCAATCCTACCAAGGATATCTCATCTATGAGCAGAACTCATAATTGGCAGTAATGCTTACACATTTTGTATAGTATATTACTGTTTAAAGGGATGAATTTAGACTTGTTGAATGGTATATGCAATGTTGAACGTATTGTGACACCTCCAATGTTATAGGTTGACTTTCCTGTATATGTTACAATCAGTCCTTTTGGTTTGTTAGGGTCATTGTTGATGTCGTTACTATAGAGACGGATGAGTGCATGGTAAATTGCCTTTGCAGTAAATGTTTTGCCTATGCTAGCACCTCCTGTTAGGAAGAGATGTATTAGTGTTGTTATATTTTTTCATTTTTTCATTATGATGTCTTTAACTATTGTTTGTTGTTCATGATTAAGAATTCGACGTATTTTGAAGTATTCAAAGTTATCTATGATCTGAGGTTGTTTGTCTATCTCAAATCCAACATGTGCCAATGTACGCATGTTTTTACATGATTGTATTGGAATGTCTTTAGATATATCATATTCTTCACTCTTTTTTTTCATTTTCTTCTAAATTTGATTTCTCAATGATCCAATCCTTCGAATGTAGTTCATTATCCTCTATTTCAATGTCTCCCCATGAAGTGTTGATTTTGTAGTAGAATTTTGCATGGTTTTTTTGGACAACTTCCTCATGTTGTGCATATGCTAATTGCCATGAGTTGAATTTATGTAATATTGTTTGAACATTTGTCTGAAATGGAACATATAGGAGGATTTGTTCTCAATAATAGTTCTCTGGATCAATATGCATGTTGTAATTCATAAAACAAATAATTGCATTTAAAAAAAAAAAAAATAGAATGATGATTATTTTTTCTATATTGTGAAACGTATTCAACAAAGCATATGTTCCATAGAATTTTAGACCGTTCGAGATAGTACTATAGTAGGAACTTCGCAATTACATCTTTTGATTCATCAGGCTCATCACTCAGTTCTTTTGTAGATTTTAGCACAAAAATGCGATCATCGTCAATTCTTGTATCAATGAATACACATCTTCGGGAACTTTGATTTAGTGGCATTGAGAGGACTAAATGTGCTGCTTGTTGTGCTGACATTTGTTGCAAGTTAAGTAAAGCATTTTCAAGTTTGCTTATCATGTGAAGTGCATCTATATTATTTCTCTAATGATCATCTCATATTCATTTGAATGAATTTGTCATTGATTTGTTGACTTTTGCCATATATGAACTAGAATACATAGTTGTAGCATATGCATTAATTACGAATTGTGCATATGTATTTGCTTTCCACAGTGGTGGTATTTTCTTTGCAAAATTGTTGTTCCATATTTCAAATGGTGCTCGTCTTAAAAATAGAGTAGGCCTACGTCATGTAGATCTTATTGCATTTATGTACTCATATTCTATTAAGTCAAACTCATTGATAAACATCTCATATGTCCATGAGCTATCGTAATTTTCTTTTTCTAGTATTGTGAATATGTGTTTTGCATTTGCACAATTCAACTCACTACTTTTTGATAGAGGTTCTAGTATTAATGTTTGTTGAAAGGGAGGAATACGAAAGTTATATCAATATTTTTTTAAAAAGATTTTCTACATTGTTTTGTATCATGATGTTTTTGTAATTTTGCAAGAGAAGGTTCTAAGTTCTTTGTACAACACATTAAGTACGTATCCACAAAGGTTACTATCTCGATATTGCTTTCTCTCCCATACCTTGGTGCATTGTCTACTCAAACTAACATATGATCATGTTCATTACCCCTATTTTGAAATTCAGTCACCAAGAAGAAATCAATTATTTTTCCAAAGAATGAAATGTCATTAGTTATTAGCTTTCACATTAAATTCATTCATAGTTGATAGTAATGGGCGCATGTAATGGGGTCTTTATGAATTAGGGTGGTTATGTTGTTGTTATGTCGCAAATTTGTACAAAGTTGATGATCGTTGTTTCATGTGCTTTGTGTACAGCAAGTAGAGTGTTAGTTAATGGTTCCCAATTTTGTTCCGCACTTGTAAACATAAGGAAAAAAGTAGGAGGTCCTAATTGTCGTATCATAGAAAATACATTTTTTTTAGTTGTTGGCAATAGTCTGGAGATATTCTTATTCTTTTGAAATCAACATAACCAATGTCTAATTTCAAAATCTTTTCCAAGTTAGGCTTCGTCTTCACATCTCTTGCAATTATTTTTCTACCTTTCAATTGACCTTTTCTAATTCTTACCCACATTGTTGATAGCACTTGGTGTATGAGTATCTTAATTGCTTTGAAAAAAAGATTTGTTATGTGGACTAAAAAATTACGATTAGAGTTTAGAAGTTCCCATTGTGCCACTTTCTGATAACTTAATTGTTCTAAGATATGACTACTTTGTGGCTCCCAAAAAAATAGTGTAGGAAAATTCATTTCCTTTGCATGTTTATCTCTAAATATTCCTATTGGATAAGATTCTTGAGCAGGTGTTATTTTAGTAATTTTGTCCTCCATGTTTCAAATGCTTCTTGAATCTGTAAATCCATGTATCAATGTTTTTGATGGGTAGAGATTGTCACCATCACTTTCTTCATCTGAATCAAATGGCATGGTTTTCGTTAAAGTTTCATTTTCTTCTTCTTGTTGTAGTAATTTCAACCATGTATCATTAATGTTTGCATTTTCTAATCAATACAATGTTGTTTGTGCCAATTCAAAAAGAGCTTGCATTATGATATTAGGTCTTACCATTCCTTTTTGAAAGGCACTCTTATATTCAATTCGTTGCTTAAGAGAGACTACAATTGTTGATGTGTTATTCAATGATACAGGCAAAGCTTTTTGCACAATGTTCAAATTCACAAGCACATTTATGATAGATCCAACTAGGCCCAGTTGTGATCTTCTGTGTCCTAATTCCCATATTTGCACAAAAGCAATTCTTAGAGACACCAACCTTTCTTCTAATTGACTTAACACTTTGACATGCTCAAGAGGACTATTTGTTTGAATATTCTCTAGTGTTGCAAACTTTGGTAGAGTTGACTTCTTCAAAGATTTATCACAAGTTTTGCATATGTTGGCACTACCATTTGGGTAATTACATTTGGTTAGCACTATGTATGTGTCTATTTCCTTTCTTCTCACATGCTTGATATGTTTTCTAAATTGTAAAGTTTGACAAATCGAACAGTTGTATTTTGGGGTGTCTTGTATTTCAAGTTCATATTTTTCTATTGTTGTCTTCTTTGTTCTTGTTTTCTTTCTTTTTATACTATGATTTATTCTTGATATGGGTAGTGCATTAGTATTGCATTTTTGTTCACTACTATCTAGAGTAGCTTTCCTGGAATCTACATATCCTATTTTATTGGTTATCATTTTAGTTCAATTTTTAAATTTTTTTTTTTGAGAAATGGAGGAAACCTTTCCCAAACAATATTTATATCTTCTCCTTGTTCATAGTTGTCAATCTTTGTTTGTTGTTGATGTTGGATTAGATGCAAATTTTTTGAGATTGCCATATTTGTTGAAAGCTTCTCCTCCTGTTCATCAAAATTACAAATTTGGTTCATGCATTGGAGTCCATCTAATTCTAGTAGAGGTTCAAAATGGCCACTAATAGGATTTGTGTCATGAAATAGTATACAAAATGGTTTTGTGTTCAATGAATTATTGAAGTCTAGGTATTGTGGTATTGTTTTCCTGTTTTTAGTGAGATAATACAAATACAAATATTTAACCACTTAGAAAGCCAGTGAATGCAAAATATGTCTCCCCATAAACTAGTTTCCTTATTTTTGTTTTGTTCCATTGCAGACAAACTCATTCTTCATAGCTAAGTGGTTTTTTCATTGACATTGTGGAGATCTTTTATGACCATAGGGTGGAGCTCATGATTATATGCATGTATTGCTTCGAGATCTCCTCTTTCAAAGCACATTGAAAAATAGTCAATTGTACCACATTGTAGTTGATTCAAAGATATCGTAAAATTAAGTAAAAATTCAAGAGTGTCAAATAAGCAATCGCCAACATTGTATTTGAATTTTTGCAATCTATGTAGTCCTTGCTTTGCCAACTCAACATCAAAATTGGAAGTTTGGTTTTGAATACTCATTCTATGATATGAAATTTTGTTGAATTTAATTTGTTATTGTAGAATTTTCCTTCTAATTATGAAAATGTACTATATGCAAATGAGAACAGTCTTGAAATTTGTACCCAATTCTTTACCTTTTATATATGTGTCTCATCCTGCATGAAGCACACATTCAGTGAAATTAGTTGACATCAAAATTTGTGTGTTGCACATTTCAATTAGTATAGCTAAAAAACTTTGACAATACAATTCAAATTGTGCTTTGTTAAAGCTAAATTGTAGGTAGATTTGAAAAAAGAAAAATGATTTCTAATATTCCATGGTTATTAACCTCTTCATAATACAAAACATATTTATATATATCTACAACCATTGTTATAGTGGCAAAGGAACTAAAAGTCTAGTTCTTAGAAGAATGTTTGAAGATTGCTAGGTATGTGCACATATCTTTGAATGTGCATAGGCATTTCAGAGTGGAAGCGTACATCCATGTACACCTTTTAAGAGTGTTTTCTCAATATTAATTATGATATCCTCAATTTTAGATAACTTACATTTTAAAATACCAATCTCTGCGGATATCTTTTCATGAAGTGAAAGTTGTGTCTTATCAACATTATCTACTCGATGGAGATTTCCATATGTCAGGCACCCTGCTTTAATTTTCATTGAGTTCAAAAAATTATGTCTATAGTTGACTGTTTCATTTGTATTACACAAACTAATGTCAAAGTTGGTTGGATCTAAATGTATTGGCAGACTAGTCAATTTTGAAGAGAGGACGACTTTTTCATTGGACTTGTTCATGATCTCATTCCATAAATACAATTTCAAGAACCATGATTAGATAAGTTCTCTATTTACTCTCATTACATAAGGCAGTTAAAATAGTAAAAGAACATACCACTCTGTCCCTATATTTCTATATATTGGAAGTCTTTAGCTTTCAATATTCCCACTACCCTTTGCAACAAATTTGAATGTCCACCATTGCCATTTTCAGCCAAATTTGGTTACCTTTCAACATTTGAATGGATATTTGAAGTATTATAGAACTCGTCCAGAGGTTATTTGGTAACATTTCCAAGTGAGTATTGCATAACTATGTTGTCTAGTAATCCTAATGGTGTAAGCATAAATGGTGGCACAGAGGTAGTTCCATATCGGTTGGGTAGAATTATGGACGACTCAGAAGGTTTAGTGACTTGGGCTAGAGTGAAATTCCCAATTGTATTATCAAATGGGATATTATCTAGGGATGACATTTTTGAGACTAAAGCATTAGAGATATTAGCCAATGTTGTAGCCAATGTTGCATATTCAATACTTTCATTTTTCTCTTCAGCCATGGGGGTCTAACAAAGTGGTCTTGTTGTAATTAATGCCTCACTGTTGAGTACTAAAAATTTAGCATAATAGTTGACACACTCTGTCATGCGTTTCATGGAAAGTGTTGTTGTGTTGTATGCATGCATTTGTAACCTCCTCTGCAGTCTCAAATGTTCCAAGCCATTGATGACATTTAGTTTTTGGGTTCCTTATCTCTGTAGCGTAGCGACCCCACGAGCGTTTTATGAAACCTTTGTACCTCCTATGTTTCGAACATTTCCCACATTTGGTGGAGATTAATTTAATTTGATCAAAATTGGATGTGTCTTCATTCTCCAAATCAATAATTGTTTTTCATGTCAAACTAGCCATCGTTATAGTTGCCTATGTAGAGGCTGTGAACAATGTAGAAAGAAAACACAAATGGAATACATGAAAAAGGGAAAAAATAGTAGATTGAAACCTTTATATGAGAATTGTATGGAGAAGAATCCAAAAACATTTATAATTTGTGGTTATTTTGGCTTTACTTTAACTTTAAATCATATTCAAAGACTGTTTTGTTTACCAACATTAAGGCTAACTATGGTTTATTATGCACAAATATTTAGAAAAATAGTAAATAAAATAGTTCGACCATGGTGGACGAAGAGCTCAAACAATTCAACCTAATGATATTAGGACACTTGGGAAATTGTTCGTTTCAAATGAATATTAGGAACGAGAATTATAAGATATTGTAACTACTAAAGAAAGTGTTTCTATGACTACTATCAATAATTTGAAGAACTTTAGCATTATGTTCATCTTGAAAATTAAATTACTTCACCCATTGTTTATAATATCATTCAAACAAAATAGGAGGCTCAAATTCTATACCTCCTTCTACCTTATTCTATTTGATATTGCATAGTCTACATATATTTCTCAATTATGTAGAGAGACACATAGAATATTATTAAGTTTGATGCCAATAGAAGGAAAAGAGGTGTTTCTTTGACTGTTAAAAAGAGCACCAACAGAATTGACATTTCTAAAAGCATGAATATTTTTGGTAAAGACATGGTTCTCTCACAAACCACCACAAAGACCCTCAGTGAGGGAATTCTTTGTATATGCAACCATCACCTTTCTATAGCATGGTTATGTCTTTATAGTAGGCCCACCCTACGAGAAGAATATATGAACCATTTGTTACAGAATTTCAGTCGCTTTATGTATATTCGACCACAACAGTGTAATTAAGTAACCATGATCTTGAAATATTGTAGTATGCAGAGGTTTAAAAGGCATACAAATTGAGATTGGAGTAGCAGTTGTTAGGTACGTAGAAATTAAGCTTGAATGAACTTTGTGGACATTAAAAGTTGCCTCTGGTATACTTCCAATGTAAAACCACTGTTGTACTAACTATTTGACATTATTTACAATGAAAAATATTCATTACTCATCTTACAATTAGATGTAATCATTACAAAGCATGTGTATGTTACATTTGCTTGCCAAAGGTGGGCAATCTAGTTCTTCTAAAGTAAAGTGTACAATAAGAGATATGCATTTCTATGTCAGTTTCAGTGAACCAATGATTCTTTATTGTAGTACCACTAGGCTTCTACAATATAACCATTGTACACATATTGATTACTTTACAAATCCACCACCCACTGCACATAGTTGGAAAAGAGATGGTGGGGTGTATTGGCAAATGCTATGTTTTCTCCACTATAAAGGTAAGGGGATTTAGAACCAATCATTTAGAGAGGGGTTGAAGAGGATAATACCATGGGAGCCCTAGGTTGTGTTATGCATCACAAGATAGTTTGAATTCCTAGAGTTTCAGAGTGACTAGAAAGATGGAGTCAAATAGAGGGCATTTTTCTATGCCTTCGATATATGTTTCGTCCTCATTAAAGAGGGCAAAGGAAGAATTGCTACAATTTTCTTGATTTAAAGACAATCCAAATATGATGTAGAAGAATTGCTAATTTTTGATGGAAAACCAAAAAGTAGAAAGTGAAGTTCTTATCGCACACCAGAAACCCTATCTAACAAAAAGGCACAAGGAAACCATGGTGTGAGTCAACAAAATCCTTTGTCGGCATGAAAGGGGGTTTGCATCGTGCATGCATCTAGTTCAAATTCCACTTGCAATTTATCCCCAACTAGGGTATGTAATAATAGCTCAAATTTTTGGCATTGAGTGATTGGAAACATGTTAAATGCTCCTCCATTCAATGCTCATAAGCAATGTAATGAATGGAAGAGTCCATTGTGACTATAGACAAGGATTCATATAAGATTTTGATGGACAAAAATAAGAATAGGTTTCCTATGAGGGAAATATTGAAAGTTTCCTAAAAATGATTTAAACAATTAGTTGGGGATAGTTGTTTGTGGTTAATATAGTATGACAATAATTTTATGGTTTACAAAATATAACCAACATTCTCAGTCCACTATATTATTATTTTTCAATTAATCCATTTCAAACATATTATTAAAAAAATCATATCCTGTTAAACTAATTTATTATACATGCCATTCTATCCATTACTTTACAAAAGTAATAGCTATAAAATCAACGACTTTTGCATTTATATCAGATGTAAAATTACATGTTTAGAAATAGGGATTTTCATAAATAATATTTAATAACTGAAGTAAATACACAAATGAGAGTTTAAAAGTGACCATTTTAGATGAAAACACACCTGATCGATCTAATTTGTATGTGCACTTGAAGATATTGAATGGTTCTAACAAGCCTAGCACATGTGGTAAAAGAAAAATATAATTAATCATGTTGGATTCAACTACATAAAAATTTCAATATGTAAAAGAAATGCCTATATTACGGGTGTAGTACATTAAATTTATGACGCAATGGACATGTCAATTAAGTTGTCTAATTGTAATGTTCTAAATGTAAAAGTAGTTTCCTAAAATATTTTCGATCAATTTAATTTTTCTTATATTAAGAACAAAATAAATTTCAATTATTTTGTTTCTTATTTGGACATTCACCATTTACCATGATTGTGGAAAATATTAGACAGAAAGAATTTACTATATATTTTGAAATTGGAACAAGAAAGGTGTAATTCATTATTTGAACATGCTCAAATGTATATAGATATAATTGTTATTCAATTTCATATCCTATGTAATACATACATATAAGCATGATGATAACATGTGTGGCAACCATTGTTTGCAAAATTTATTAAATTCTATGGAACTAAGTAGTATTGGTTATTGTCAACGAGCAAGTGCTTTGTGCAAAAGATCTAATTGGACTAGGAGACATATGCACTTGTAGGAATATAATTGCATTGCAGATATCTGATATTCTCACAGCATCATGTTCTGAGAACTTGCTCTAGTGAGCATGCAATGCATGATCTACAATGGCTTTAGATTTAGACTTGATCACAATTTTTATAGAATTATACACACAAGTTGTCATAGGATATAAACTTAAAGATTCAAGCGAGAACAAGCCACCTGTAAGGGCATAACTCATCACTATAACATATGTCTCAATGTATGGATCATAGTCTTCAATGAGCTTGAAGTAAGGCTTGACATGTGCATTTGCCAATTGCTTCACAACTTTCGTATCTTCCAAAAGGTCCATGCAATTGGTGAGGAATTTTGAAACAATGTCTGCATAATCTATTGACCCTGACCTATTTTGCAAGAATTCTTCACTGAGAACATTATGCAAAGATTTCTCAACATTTGAACACTCAATTACAAACACATTTTCCAAATGTGTAGTTTCAATTGCAACGATAATTGAAAAATCTCATGGGGGACTTGGGCTTGGAATAAAAATTTAGTCACACATTCTACCAAGGTCAAATCTGCCACAATTTGTAAAAAAATTAGATAAGAGCAATGTTATTCATGAAATCTACTAATGAAAGACAAAGGAATGTAGAAATAGATGGGTACACATTTAGTTAAAACTAAATTTTACTATTTCAACTGGAAATTGTTATTTAATGAAAGAAATGATTTATATCTACCATTCATCCAATGTTAATAACTATATATGAATGTCAGCCACCCTTGCCATCTAATATAAGTGTAATTTTAAATTTCTATGTATTGTTAAGAGTTTTTTACATTCAATATAAACCTTTTTCTTAACAACACAATAGACCCACATTGTACCTCTTATGTTATGTGAGTTAGTTTCATAAATTGAAGAATTGATATTTAGATTTAATTTTATAGTTTTACTATTATTTTCTCATTATTATAACTATAAATTAAGTTGACTCAAAGTCTTAAGATAAAATTAAAAACTATAGATTTCACAATAATATTAATTTTGGGTAAAAATTTCTTCATTTTTGATACAATTTATTTTAAAGTAAGAAAAATCATGTCACCTTAACAATACTCTTATATAATGTATTGAGAAGAGAAGTAAATTTTCCATGATTTTAACTCAACAAATAATATATTTAATAGGGAAAATTATAATAAACAAAGGGTTGCATATACAAAAGATATAAAAGAAAGTGTTCAAAACATTCTTGCTTTTCTTACTCAATCATCTCCTACCATATAAATAATTTTAGTTTTTATTTATTTATTTACTAATTAAATTACACACACACACACACACACACACACACACACACACACACACACACACACACACACACAATCCCCAGATGTTTCCATTGTAAAGACTTTGTTCAGTTTCTCTTTTCTATATAGATGTACAAGAGAATACAATAAAATGTTCTCAATATAATAATTGATAGGCACATATTCACATTATATTGTTTCATATTTCTTATCCCCCGATATGCAGCCTAACATGGCTAGTGTACTACCCAAACTCATTGATTTGGCCTGTAAGAACACCACCAAGAAGGCCATAAAACCAATGTTTATAAAAAAATACACATATTTGTCCATCATGGGGTTTATTTTAACACATAAGATATTTCAATTTATTATTAATAGTAATATTGCATCGGTAACATTCCTAATTTGCAAAATAATGTCATGATTGAAGTGCTTGGTTTCTAACTATCTTTCCAAGTCATACCGTTTTGTTGGTTTGTAACTATCTTTCCAAGTCTAGGCAATTTCTATGATAAACATAAAGATTTTTTTAGAGATGTATGCCTTAATTTTACAAACTATTATAATTTCTTACATTAATATGTCTTTAGTTTTATCCATCTAGTATCTATCTTTACCGTGTTCAACCAACATTTCAGTACATATTATTATCTATTTTGTCTTGTAGTTATTCAATTTGTTTTGGGGGATTGATCTTGGATACTAATTTTAAAATTTAAATGACTTAAATTTGATGAAAGAAGTAGATAGAGGAGTATGGTATTAGAAAAGATATGATAGATCTATTTTGTAGGGTTCGTCATTGCTGTCCAAATTCTCCAATCACCTAAATTACCTTCAGATTGACTGATTTTTAATTTTTATAAAAAAAAAGAATGAAACAAAAAAATGACAACTTTTTCCAAAAGTCATCAGTAAAACATTGTAATCTCCCCAAGTTGCAATCCTAGGAGGTTCCCTATCATTTTGATGCAATGTGAACTACTTCTGCAATATGATTCAATCTAGAACATAGCATATATGCCATATAATTTAATGCACTACAAAAACACAACTTCTATACAAATGAGAGAGCTAGGGATTTTCATAGTGAATGGCCTAATAGTTAAGATATAAAAGTTCGGTCCCTCTAATTGAAAAAAAATTCAAAGAAACATATCTTCTTCAAGCTTAAGGACGACTAAATTCCATTAACCAATCTTGGACTAATTTTAAAGAGTAAATATTTCTCTATTTTGGCACCAATAGCCAAGAAACAAACTATCTAATATACCCAATATAAGATGCTAATTTCCCTCCAATCAGGGGAAAAAATGATTGAACCTAATTTTCATTCAAACTAAGTGGCCAAACCATTGGTAAACGAAAATATGTGTAGATACGTTCCAACATATTTAAAGCCCAGGTAAATTTCAAAGAATGAATAACCCTCAACCAATGACATCAGGATCTAGCAGATAAATTACCCAGACAATAAAATGATGTTGTTGTTTTTACTCCACTTGTGAGGGAAGCCATTAACCCTAGTTTATATTCAAACTAACCGTCATTTGAAAATGTATAATCTCATTCCATTCCCAAATCAATCATAGCTACTGTGGAAGTAGGAACACCATGATGAAACAAACACTTACTCAACACAACCATTCTTCCCTATATATAGTTTGTATGAAAGCAGATAATATTACAAGAATACAAAGTAGATTGTGGCAGTTATTCTAGAGTTTGAACAGGCAGAAACACGAGGACTAGAGTGCCCAAATACTTTTAAGCTAAATTTTAGCGTACATTATGAAACCTAGAAAGAATCATGACATCAACTGTTCATAATCGATTGCATGTTACCCTTGAATTTGATCATATCATACAAATCATTCGTCTAATACCATACATACTGAATTTTCTAAGCTAGGGTTTGATATGCAGTCAAATGGTTGGGGTGAAATGATGAGAATGTAAAACCTTTCGTCGAAGCACCAAATCAATTCTGTCAAAATTTATTGGTCACAAACCTTGACCAATTTCAAACTTCATTCACAAGAGAAATCCAAATCTCTAAAATCATTTAACTAGAGAAGTAATTTTCAGGAAACACTATTTAAAATGTTTATTTTAATTGTGTGAGAACAAATTCCCATGTTAAGCTGCTTGAAATGCTTGTGCAACTATTACTAAGGCTACTAAATCAAGCACAAAAGATTGGTGTTTTTGATTAAACAAAAGAATATATCCAACAACAATTTCTTTGATTTGGGGGTCATAGACTATATACTTAGAGTACATACTATGTTGAACAAAGATTAAAGAAAAAACAACTATGGCACTCGGGATCAATCTCTAGAAGGAAACTCCAACCACAACTAAGCCATACGCTTGGCTGGGGAAGGATACTCTGCCAGCTATGCATAGTGGACTAGCATGAGTGGTAAGAATTCAGCTGTGATTGAATCTGTTTCTAAATCATGGCCAACTGAAATGAATGACAAACATTACTTTTAAAGAAAACTACAAATAGCAAGCTGCATTCATCTGGAGACCATTTGTAAAGTGTTCCATAAAAGTAATGTTTTTTCAGATTGTTACAAAGCAAACAAACAAAACATATCCCTTCACACACATAGGAAATTTGAAGTAGATTGAGAAACATGATGCGAAAACAAAAAATTGCTTACCTCAAAGGAAGGAAGAGCACTTTGGGAATTCCTCTTTTTGATTCCAATAACCATACAACAACAATCAAATCTCTATTTGTAACTTGTGAAAGTCGACATTGACAATGACCACACCATTCTTTTAGCGATCCTGCAGTGTACTAAAGATTTAATAGTTTAATCGCTCCATTGTTTACCCAGTCATATGCTTATGCATGTTCAAACAGTAACAATCTGTCGAAAGTTGATATTAAAATATCTTTGTCTGACACAACCATTAAATGGATATAAATTTGGACAAACTGTAACCTACTATCTCAAAAAAAAAATCAATGCTCACCACTCAAGTTTCACATCCCAGATTTTTCAAGCTTTGACAACCACCACAAAATGTGATATGATAAATTCATAGAATTTAAGGGCAAACCTGTCACACATTTCGAAGGGGCATGAATTAGATGCTTTTCAATTAGTACTTTCAACCTATTTTTCACTAAGACTACTCTTAGTAAATGCACTTGTCCATACAACATAAAGTAGACAACTGACAACTACAAAATGGTAGAAATATGTCTTTTCGAAGCACCAGCTTTAAGTCTTCATTCTTATTCACTACTTCCATAAAGTAAACAAAGAAAAAATTGTCAAATGAAAAGTTTTAGAAAATTCCAAAACACTGACTTTTCATTGTACAATTCTATGTAAAAAATAATGAAATCAAATTTATAAAATGAGAAATTAGAACAACAATATAGATACATCATATTAGATCATTGTTTTGAAAAAGAAAAAACATCATATTAGATCATTGTTTTGAAAAAAATAAATTGATTTCATTGGACAATCTAAAAAGACAAAAAGAGACACCTATGATGCCAAAATCTTCCATTGCGTTGATTCCAAATTTTTATATCGGAAAACCCCTACCCTAAACCCGACGATATCCTTCAGCAAGAAATCTAGGAGTACCAAAATATGAACAACACTAGATCGTTAAAATTGGCAAAGACGTCAAGCGGAGAGCTGCGCAGCGCAGTATTAGTTTGAGGTGAGCGGACACGTTGAAACTTCGTCCGTCAGCCACCTAACTATATAACGGTTTCCATTCCCTCTGGACATCATTTTCAATCTCTACGTGTCTTCAAAGGTATTCTCTTCATAAGCTCCTTATTGTACATTTGAAGAGGAGGTGTTTTAAAGTTTCCAGATTTCTACAGTCCATAAACGAGGATAAAATACACTGGAATTTTCATATTCTCGGTTTTAAACTTGCGACCAGCTGCTGGCAAGGCAAAAACTAGATGATGCGTGTACAATCTCTTTAATTGATTTACAAGTAAAGCCATGAATGACGTAATTTTAACGGGGAAACGAGAGAAAATCATAACTGTACATGAAGAAATCTTAGGGTTTTCATTTAAGCTCAGGTGGATATGTGAGTGATTATTTCTGCTGCAGTTGATCGAAAGCCTGCTGGAGCTGCTGTATTTCAGACCACTTGTCAAAGATTTATGTAATAATAGACATAACTGGATGTATTTTTACGTTTGCAGGGTAATTTTGATCTATTACTTTCTGATCGATTTCAAAGACAAGTGGGAGGTTGTGGATAAGAGTCTGATAAAGTTTTGAAGCTGTGACGGCCTTTGGCCGTGTGTGGATGGGATAAACTGGCGTCCCCAGGAGAAGTAGTGGTTGTTGCCTCCCCCGTAGATGCTGGAATCACTGGTTGGGACTTAGCAACAGGTGCAGAGCGCGTTCATCTTAGATCTTGTGCTTCATCTCGGCATGGATTAGCTGCAGTTGGGCGGCATTTTGTTGCAGCATCGCAAATACAGAAAACCTCCACTTCTGCAAGTGGTGCTATATTTTGTTGGGCATGGAACAAGGTACTATTTTTTAGTGGGGAACCACGATTGATGACATTTTCTGTTTTTCTTCTAAAGCAAGAGATATCTATTTTGCAATTTAGAAAAACGAAGTGATTATCTTATATTTTTCTTTCGTTAAAGCAACATATAATTAATTTTGCAATTTAGAAAAACAAACTAATCTTTCTTGTGTTTTTCGATTATTCACTGTTTTTTAAGATCAGTTAGTTAGGGATATTTAGGGGCTCTCATCCAAACCAGAAGGAACATGTTTACAGATAAAACCATAAAAACTTTTACACCTCAGAGAACCAAGAGAAGACCCGGACTACAATGTCTGAATTTTAACTTCAGAATAAAAGTTCTCACTTAAAAATAAAGCATTAACTCTTGCAGGTGGGTCTGCAATTGACAATTTGAGGTGAATGGGAGCAATTTGATCAATTTTGCATTTTAGTTTCTATAACGACTGCACCTACAAAACAAGTTCTACGTCAGCAATATCCATAAAATGCAGAAAAGTCTACAAGAGGCAAGGTCATTTTGAATATTGACCATTCAACAATTATAATTTTCATTAAATGTGAAAGAAAGATAAGGAAAAAGTTAAAATGACAAGTTCTTAATTTATAAATGACAGTTTATCAAGATTTATCAACCATTATAAACCAAAGAGACCATCAAACAGTTACAAGAATGCCAAAGACGTTTTGAACATTACGACTTTTACAACAAGAGCTTTTGAACCTGCTCGAGAAAAATAAAAGGGCGAGAAAATGGTAGGAGTGTTTTTCCACCCCACCATGAAGTTGTTCAGCTTTCCTGGAATCTTTCCTAACATGATAGATATCCAACCCAACAACAAGGGAGCTTAAACAAGCAAAACTAAGAGTAATGAAATTGTGCAGGTTTCTTTCTCCCCCCTTTATACACACACTCTTCAAAAGCCATCAAGAAGACCATAGTGTTCAAACATGATTATACAACAAAGGAATATAAAACATCTCAAGTTTTCAAGTTCCAACACATTTAGAACAGTCAGAAAGTAGCCCAAGAATAGACAACCAAGCATTTAATTTTCGGAATATAAATTCTTAAATTTTTTTCACATAGCATCATAAATACAAAAATTCTCTAAATAACTATAAGGGAATATAAGATATAGAATATTTTCTTCATAATGCATTCATTTATTATGTACAGAGAAACACAAATAGCATTATTGCATACATCAAGACAGATAAAAATTAACTAATGAGTTTAGTCTAAATACTTCCAAACACCAAGAATAGTTACATCAAGCAAGCATAGAATACAATTAAAAGGAATATAAAAGCTTATCAAAATGATAATGGCCATTTGCAAACAAGTATTATATAGAAAAGGCAGCCGAATTGTTGACATGAGACTCAAGGGAGAATTATCTTGCAATATAGAATTATGGAGTGATTCAAAATCAAAATTTATTGGAAGACCTATGCAACTAACCCCAGATTAATATAGGCTAAGATGACCTTTACCACATATCCCAAACCCATGAAGAATAACAATGTTGCCTATATTTAACCAGTTAATAAATGTCGGGCAAGATTACAGTCATATACTGAAAGAAACACTTTTTCCAGAATTTACAATCTAAGAGTCGGTGAAGAAAATGAACAATAAAGTTCTAGCTTAGTTGCATATCTCAGGCAGATTAAACACAAAAGAAGTCATGATTATTGGTGAGGGGTCAATCCATTAGGAAACAGAGCAAGTAACTATTTCCAACAAGCTCTCCTTGTGTAATTTTCAATCCATTCCTAAATTTGTTCAATTCAGGTTGCTAAATCTGTTCAACATTAACTTTGCCACCTACAGCGATTAAAGAGATCCCCTATACAGTTAAAGCAGAAAAAGAAAAGGTAAGGAAAAATAAAGAAAAAAGAAGTCGTGTAGCACACCAGGGGGAGAACAAAATAAAACAACGAACATGACTCAACATACTGCAACGATACCAAATTGGCAGATCTGTCCTGTGCTACTGATATGTAAGGTTATCAAACAGAGGGCAAAGCATGAATTTGAAGACAACAAAATTTAACTAGAGATTGATCAAGCCTGGCTGTTTGCAGCCGGATGCCCAGCAGCAATTTGGTGAAGACCAAGTTTTCATTAAGGCACCTGAAAGAAGGAATTTACACAAATAAAAATAGTATCAACTGAGATGAAATGAATCGGCATTCAACCCCATAGTCGAAATGGCCCAAAATTTCATAGGTGTGGAATGCAGGGGAGCTTACGACATACTGAGCGAAGGAATAAATCGAGGCAGCCTAGCAAGTGTGGACGACTCTAGGCAATGAGAGTTAAAAGAGACAACACTTCATGTTCACAGCTAATAATACATTTCATCTAGTAATAAATGTGCCACCCCTGACAAGCTGCCCACAAGGTTAATTCAATTTGAATTTGAATAGCCAAAAAAACACTTTTTTGTCAGTTTGAATTCAGTGGATATGGATCACCTCCAAAAGTTGTATAAAGTAGAAGGAAGATGAAATAAAAAGGGAGGTTTTGTTTTGAGCAGTTGGTGTTTTTATGATCAACTAGTCCACAACATTTGCACAATAATTGTATATAGTTTTTCCAGTTAAGGAAGTCTCTCACATGGTATACCCATTCACTACATGATCATCACTGTATAACAAGGCATCCTTGTTTCACCATTCACAATGATGTTGATAATCATCAAACAATGCATTATGTGGCTTTGATGGAGCAGACTCTTCATATATGAAGAGTACTTCCATAATTCAGGTCTTCAGATTGTATGGGCACTCCTCTACTGAATAGGTGGTCTATGCTCAGCCCAGCGCTGCCCTCTACCTGATTGCATACATCCAAAGACCCACTGTTTCCAGTCAGCCCTAACAGCATTTGACAGGCTTAATGAAAGGAAAACATGAATGGATTTGGAAATGCATGAGGCTAGAAGAATTTTATTCATTACACAGATGGATGTTAGCTGAAGCTCCAAAAGTCTAAGTTGCAATATACAAGGTGTAAGAAGGCGAAAAAAAATCAACAGTGAAGGATAGATCGCTAGCCAAAAGAATTCCAAACAGCTTTTAAATAAAAATCTTACAAGGCTACGTTTCTCAACTATTTCAGACAAGTAGAGATGGCAAAATCTACTGAACAGAAGCAAGCCTATTTAAAATATTAAAACATAAAAGCAATGACGAACCAGGAATGTAGGCTGGTTGGATTGGCGCCCCTCCAATTCCACCAAATTTCCTCTGTACTCCAGTTCCCTTCTCCAGTGTGTATCGTCTCCGTTTTTCCTTTCCTCTTATTACAATTGCCCAACATCTGTTCCAAAACATGCAGATTCCATTTCATTCAATGTTATTAAAATCTGTCATATAGTGGTCTGGGTTTGTTAGCTATTTCGATTGAAAATTTTAAACTTCTATAACTGTTGATCTGCCGGCTCATCAGCTGTACACATAAATATAACAATATTTATATCTTTTGTTCATTTTATTTATTATTCAACTTTTACTCATCAATTTTATGAAATAAAATTGTCTCAACTAATTTCCAGATGACAATGAAAAATTCAATTTATTCGGTTTAAAAAAAGGGGTTGACAGTTTCTTTACCTCTGGTTGTAGTAGAATTTCTATCCCATTTGAAAATTCTAGAAAGTACTCCAAAGTTGTCTCTTGTTGTGGGAGAATTTCCATCTCATTGAAAATCTAAGAAATTGCTTCTCCATCAATGTTTTGGGTGCCCTATAGTTGGCTAGGGCAATGTTGTCTTCAATTTTCAGAACACTTAAAACTTTAAAAGTCATTATAGTTATCCAGTTTAAGTCAAGTTAGGAAACCTTTTTGGATTCCCATGCATCAATCCAGATACCACTTTCGAATCCTGCAATCTTGCTTTGTTTAATTCATTTTAAAATTTGTTGGTGTTAGACCTTTGGTCCAAAAGTCTTGTCAAATTCTGACATCCCTTTCTAAACTTTGTTTTCATATGAGCTAAATCTTTAAGTTGAAGTCTTTGTATGAGCTAAAACTTTAAATTAGTTTGCTTTGGAATCCAAGCCCTAAACTCGATACCTAAACCATATAAATTGTGTTTGTGTCATATGTGTTTGTTTGCAAAGTAGTATCAGAGTCCAACATCGTTGTCCCGACTCGAGTAAAATTTTGTAATTCTTTTTCTTAAAGTATTTACTACCATAGATGTACCATATAAAGAGTATGGATAACTTATTCAAGCCACGAAAGGGTATTCAAAACCCTATTGGAGTTCAACCTCCCAATAAAGAACTAATAAAAAAGGTGAAGTTTGGAGGAGTAAAGGAGGCACCACTTGTAGAGACCAACACAAACACACAAATATGATATGGTTTTGGAACTTAAGTCAGATGTTGACAAGAGAATTCAAACTCACCAAAAGCAAGTTGATGATGACATAAAAGTACTGTGCATTAATGATAGAGAGTCGAAGCACATGAAAATTGAGTGCAAGCATTATTGGGCTATTTATTCCCGTATTTGCTTAAACAACAAAAGGATAACCTGAGAAGATTGAGCTGAAGATTGAAGCGAAGCCCTAAACTAAACAATTGTAGGAATTATTTAAATTAGCAACCATCATTATAACTGTGTAGAGAAGTAACTGCCATTAATTTTTGAAAGATTGTCGTTGAAGGAGTTGTGGTTGTTTGTATAAAGATTTGTTGAAAGGAAATAATTTTTTTATTTGAGGTATAGCAAAACAAGGAATAGCCTAAGATAAAGCTCAAATATTTAGGCTATGAGCATTTGAATTGTTTGGAGAGTGCTCTCCTAGAGGTGGGAGACACATGGTATATTGATTTGTATAGCTGATTATGGAATGCATAAATAGATATGACCCAAATACTAGGCAAATTAAGACAGATGATGATAGAGTTTTTGTTAATCCTAGATTGAGCCATAATCCATGCCTTTTTTTAGCTTACTAGATCAGGAGGTTTATTCACATTAGGGCCCTAGTCTATCGCAATTTGAATTCAGTATGAAGAAATGATATTATAGGGGCATTATAGCTAAAAAATGGTTCGTTGTGCCAAGAAAAGGACACTCACAACTTCCCAAAACAGTTTAACAGTCTCACTTGAAAGGAGAAACAACACATATTATTGTATTGTTGCATAGACTTCATGCAGATGTCAATGTGTGCAATTTGGACGAATGGATAATATTCTTTGTGCAAGTCATATGAGCAAGAATTCAATATTTGGGTTGGGCTGGTTCAATTAGCAACCAGTTGCATGAGATGGTTTCTCATTTTACTTTCCATAAATCTTTCTATATGTCATCTTACTTGATATATGCCCTAGCTTGCTTGAGGTATTGGGCTGGGCTTCCGCCATGTGGAGGAGTTTGACAAAGGCATTCTCATTTTACTTTCCATAAATCTTTCTATATGTCATCGTACGGGTGATATGTTCCCTAGCTTACTTGAGGTATTCGCTTGGGCTTCCGACGTGTGGAGGAGTTTGACAAAGACATTCAAATAATTTGGAGCTCCAATTACAAAGGAGATATGCCAATTCTGGAAGAGAGAATAATGCGTTCACTATGCAACTAGCAAGAGAGTTGCAATGATATTTAAGGTAAAGGCT
Organism: Cupressus sempervirens; assembly: GCA_028749045.1. Classification (NCBI taxonomy): domain Eukaryota; kingdom Viridiplantae; phylum Streptophyta; class Pinopsida; order Cupressales; family Cupressaceae; genus Cupressus; species Cupressus sempervirens. The sequence goes on along the minus strand of CM053785.1, from coordinate 718,717,639 downwards.
ATCTCCAAAAGTTATTGAGCTAGTAGAGGTTTATGGCAATGCAATTACTTCATTTAGTTTCCCCAATTCACCTACCTTAGGGTAGTAGGTTATGATGGCTTTCTTTACAAGTTGTCAAAGTATGTTGAAGATAAGTTTATCTTGATTGAAGTGTGGAGACAAGTGAAATGAATAAGCACTGTGTGGAAAAGAGGAAAACCAACATCCAATTCCCAATTGAGCTAGGGTATACAAATGTAAAAGTTTGTTTGAAGTGTTGAATGTTGTCAAAGATACTGCCAGATAGTAATTTTCCACGTATGATGAACTCAAATTATATTTCAATAGTAAGGACTACATCCAAAATCATTTGCAAATGGGCCCATCCCAACTGTAACAACCATTTTTCCCAGCCTTATATAACGACTATCATGTCATTGAGCACAATTACTTTAACTATTCATGAGCATGAGAAGGCAGCTATGACAGCTATTTTACATTTTCATGTGAAAGAGATCAACGACTATACTAGATTAACTGAATTTCCTTAAACAACAATTGAAAGAGAATTTAATTAAAAATGCAATTTATGTAGCTGCCTTCATAACTAACCGCTACTAAATGGAAAGACAGATCTTTTTCTGCTAATAAAGATACGTTACTTTTCAAATGAAGACAATATTATAACTACTTATATATTCAAATGGAAGAGAACTAATGACTATAACAAAATAATTGAAAAGAAATAACCAATTAAACAATTTTAACCATCTATCATATCTTCAATTTGAAATTTATAAATGCAGATCATATCTTTGTCTTGTGTAAGCCTTGGCATCTGATGGAGAGAAGAAGCATCGTCAGGGGCTTAACCTCCCAATCAAGACCCTTAAGTAGCCCCACACAATCTCTACTGAGAAAGGCCCTTCCTATCCAAAATTAGGCCTAGGACACCATTGTCTAGTCAGTGAGCATCCTAGTGTTAGAGTATAAACCCACCGCTCGATTAGACAACAAGACTTATACAATGGACTACCATGACTTGACTTGGATTTTAAAACATCTTTTATTACTTGCTATGTTACTGATTGTTCTTTTCTTTATCATGTAGGAAATAACCATAGTTCAATGATTGCCATTTCTCACCCTTCATCTTGACCATGCTGGTCTTCCTTGATGAATCACTAGGTGGATGTATAAGCATTTATAATTACAGCCAGTGCATCCGCCCAACTTGGGCCATGGCATTATAAAGATAAATAATTCTTGGTTCATAATGGTGCGCTCTCTTATCTTAGAGAATATATTTCAGATATCTTTGTACAAGTTTGCACTTCGGTTATCTGCGATTTTGAAAGGAAATCACTTATATGAAAAAATGCCAAAGTCCTGCTCGATCTAGATTTGATCTCACTATATTTTACATGAAGAAAAGAGACATTATATCATATCTTGATCGAGCTCTAATAGCATTAAAATTACTATCCAATCCAAGCTTCAACAATAGCCTCATTATATCAAAGTAAAAACATAATGTTCAACAGAGGTATTTTCATGACCCGATTGTAGGTTGCCTCTTGAATGCTCAGATGGTTCTTGAGCAATGCTGGTGATCACATTCACTGATTGTTATGTGAAATGCAAATAGTAGCAAACAATTAATGCTGCCTAGTGCAGGAAGCTCGACATTGAAATAATAAATATGAACAAAAGCCATTGCTGTATAAGGTGGAAGCACTATCTAATGTAAAGTGGAGATAGCGGATGGTATACGTTTGCTGAAGAGTTGTGTGGAACTCATAGAGAAAGAATGTGAAGCAAGAATGGAATGAAAGTATTTCAGATCGCAGGTGACAAGAATGTTGTTTCAAAATGGGCTATCACACCATAAATCTTTGCCTTCTTGGCTGCATGCTCAGTTAAGAGCAAGAAATATGAAAGTGACAAGGAGTTACAAAACAAAAGGCCATCGACCCAAGTATGTGGTAATATTAATTAAAATGGCGCCGAACATTATAAGGCCTGATGAAAGAATATAGAAATATGGCCGCTCATGTTGTAATAATAAAACCATTGCCAAGGTTGGAAATTAAATAATAACAATAACTTTATAAGATGTTTTTCATTTTATTTTGTTTGGTAATGGGCCGAAGCCTAGATTAATCATTATTATTCGTTGGAGTTAATTATTATTAAATGTTAAGCTCGAATAGACTTGAACACACAACCTCTCACGTAAGAGGCTTACAAGTTACCATTGTGGTGTAGGCTCCTGCCTAACTTTATAAGATGTTGACATAAGGATGAAAATAATAATCAAATCATTGACTTAAGGTGGAAAATAATAATTTTACTCTCTATATTTTATGATAGTGATTACAATTGTTCTTAGTTTAATCAATGCTTATTGATTTTACTTTTATTATTTTAATGATATACACATATTGGTCTGGTTAGCTCATGGTTGTCCAAAGTGTACTCTTCCGTGCCTAGCCATTTACCCTTAGCCATGGTGGTTTAGGACTCATACCTATTTTCCCATTGATAGGTAGTGCCCTTGTGCCCAATTCCTTCTCTTGCAATGCTTCCCCCCTTCATTGCATTCCTGTAAGTGAACATCTATCATGGTAACAACATATTGCTCATCATTTTACGAAGTCGAAATTATCATAGCATATGATCATATTAGCCATCTGTTTCCAATTCATATATCGTCACAATGATTGACCAATATTTCATTTTTGCGTGAAATCATAATGAATAACCGACACTTAATTTTTACATGAAACCATAACGAATGACTAACTTAACCAATCATTCAACTTTGCATGAAGCCTCAACAACTACAGAGGAACATTTTAAAATTGAGCCAAAAATTGGGATGTAACACTAACATCACATTTTGCATCTAGGATAACTTTGGGCAGGTTGCGCAAATGATTTGGAAGTCTGCAAAAGGGATTCGATGAGGTTGAGTCTTAAGTAAATAATTGATTTTTAGCTGTGATAGAATGTTGCAAGAATATGGCCAAAGATCAATCCACCACATATTTTCCTATTAGTATCCTGTAAAAAGAATGAGTGCTCTCCTGCTTTCTCAGATATGATTACAAAACCCAGCCATAAAGCATCGAATTTGCCATGTTTTCCTTTATCTTGATCCTTTACATTCCATTTCAGCATCCAATCACCAACATTAAATGTTGTCTCTATTGATCTTTTATCATGAAGATATTTGACCCTTTTTTGTTTTTCAACGTTATGCTCTAATGTTGTTCTCTAGTTCTCATCTAATTCTGCTAAAATCAATGTCCTTTATTTTCTCTTTCTTAACGAGTTTGTAAACTAGTAATAGGTTTTTCTCGGGAAGCCTGGCTTCTTTTCCATATACAAGTTCAAGTGGTGAGAATCCAGTGGCCTTTTTTCTTGTAATCCTATCAACCATAATGCAAGATGCAACTTTGAATCCTAGGCCCTTTTGTTATTACCCAACATCCTTTTGATGATTTTAAGTATACTCTTATTACTAGATTCAACTTGGCCATTCCCTTGAGGATGATAAGGAGAAGAGTAGGATACAGATATACCATATTTACTGCAAAATTTTGAAAACTCCTTTGATCTAAAGCATATACCATTATCAACAATAATCTTTCGAGGAACTACAAATCTGGTCATTATATTGTTCATCTGAAAATCTGTAACAACCATGCTAGCGGAGTGTCTAGTTGGTATAGCTTCTACCCATTTAGTGAAATAATTTGTGGCAATTAGGATCCAACTATGCCCACTGCTTGATTTATTACCAGTGTAACCCGAGTGCGTGCACCCGAGTCAAAAACTCGAAGCACGCGGTGTGTGTACACACTTGGTGCGGGTGCATCATGCGCTCGAGTACCCTCGCTGGCCGGAAAAGCGCCGCTGCACCTCGGCCGCACTAGTCGAGCACTCGGGTGGGATGCAAGACTCGGGTGCGTCGTGGGTGCGGGGGTGCGCGCAGGGTGCTCTCGGGGTGTAGCTGGCTGAATGGCCCAAAAAGTTATTAAAAAAATACTTTTTGCATTTCTTTTTTAATTTGTTTTGTTAAGCAAGATAACCCTTGGGATGATTAGGATTTCGGTATAGGGGATGATTAGAGGTCAATTGGGATGATTCCATTCTCATTATTGAGATTTTGTCATTTTGTTGATTGTACTCACTTTGATATAGCTATGATACATTATTTCATTTCATTGTTTCATGCTACTCGACTCATTGCCATAATGAGGCTTGAGCATCTTTGTGAAATATGATATTCATATTTGAATAATGAATTTTGAATCTCTTATCTTGAACTAAGTTAATTTGTTAAATGGTCATTGGTAATGGTTATGAAGTTTCAAATTTCAAGTTTGAACTTATGGTTTGTGAATCGCATTTCAATTTTCTCTATTCAATTATATCTCGTATGTTATATAATATATTGAAGTATCATTTCATAATTAGTATTTTGAGTCCACCCACCGTCCCCAAATTGAGGCCCCTTTTTTCTTGCACCCGAAACTCGTCCCGACATTCCCCCCGCACCGCCGCACCCCCGCATTGGTGTAACACAACATATTACTAATCTCACCTGTAAAGTCAATTCTCCACATCTAGAATGGTCCTTCCGCTTGCAAGGTTCAGCTCCATTGTATTTCAGTTTTCTTGAAAAGTTCTGGCATGCTTCACACTTTATAATATAAGCACAACAATCCTTGAAAAGATGTGGCCAGTAATATCCTTCTCATAAAATCTTGTGCGTTGTTGTCTCGACAGAAAAATGTCCTCCACTGACCCCTTCATGCATCTCATTTAGGATTACAAATGCTTGATCAACATCTAGGCAAAAATATAATATGCCATCTTTGTTTTTCCAATAAAGATCTCCTTGGATAAGGACGTATTTTGGTGCCTGCAACTTTATAGTTCTTTTTGATTCTCATTCCATCCCTTATGATATTTCATACACCTTAATTAATATACAATATTATAGGACCAAGGGCACCTTTCAATACTCACTTGAGAGTATTCTTCTTCCACTTGATTTATTTGTGTTGCTCCCAAGTTAGAGTCAACCATGAGCTTAGCTAATCCTTGATCTCTTGCTTAGTTATTTGAATATTGATATTGAATTTTTGGATTTGATTAATCTATCAACACCTTCTTGTAGTCTCTGTTTGTCTAAAGATATTATTAACTGCAACATTAGGTACATATGCTACAATATCAGCACCTACCAAATATGGTCTAAAAGCTTTAACCGCTTTTACCAAAGCATATGCTTGCTTCTCATTGATGTCATAATTCAACTTTGAACTTTGCAAACTTTTGCTCAAAAAGGCAATGGGCTGTTCATGTCCTTCGTTTTTCTGGAGCATGACTACAACAATTGTATGTTATGTGCAAAGGAGAATGCTTGAAAAGGTTTCTTGAAATCTAGCACTTTAAGAACTGACACTTCTTTGTTTTCTTTATACTTGCAAAAAAACGTATAAAGCTTCATCATCCCAAATCAAATTCGCCCCTTTCTCTAACATTTTGGACATGGGCTTAATAATTTCTGCAAAATTGGATACAAATCTCCTTACAAAATTAATCTGCTAAAAAAATGATTGAATAGCTTTAACAATTTTAGGAACTTTTATGTTATCAATAGCAGCAACTCTATCAGGGTCTATTCTTTCACCTTCTTTAGATACAATATGTCCCAATAATTATCCTTCTATGACTCCAAATTGACACTTTTTTGGATTAAGAGATATCCCATATTCAAGAACTCTCCGAAAGATTTTTTTCCAAGTGATTACAATGATCCTCTGCTTTCTTTGAATAGGCAGTAAGTTCATCTTAATTGACCACCAAGATGTGATCAATAAGTCCTTCAAATGTGACATCCATCGCTCTTTGAAAAGTTGCTCCAACATTTGTCAATCCAAATGATAGTCTGGTATAGACATATATTCTCCATGGAGTAGTAAATGTTGTTTTATATTGTCCTGTTTCCTTTACTTTCACTTGGTTGTAACAAAAAAAACCATCCATCATAGACAAGAGTTCATTTCATATAACCTTTTGCAATAAAACCTCTATGTTTGGAAAACCATAGTTATCTTTTAATGATGATATATTCAGATTTCTGAAATCAACACACAATCTTATATCTCCATTCTTTTTTCTAATGGGAACCATATTAGAAACCCATGTGGAATATCTAATAGGTTTGATTGTACCAACATCTCTCATTTTATTCAATTCTTCTATCATTTTAGGGGCGAGCATGGGGTTTATTGATCTTTGCTTCTGCCTGAAAAGTTTGGCATCTGGTTTCAAATGTATTTCGTGCTGGAACAAGTCTTCTCTATATGCTTTTAAATTATCATATGACCAAGCAAACATGTGCCAAATATTTCCTTAGTAAAGCAATTAATTCTGATCTTATTCTATTTGATAGATTTTTTCCAACAAAAACTTCTTTGGGAGAATGGTCATTCCCAAGATCAACTTTCTCAATTTGTTCCTATATGGCAATAGGGGTGTGAGCCTTGGGTTTTTCATGTTCATCAAAGATGCACTCCAAAGCCATCAATCCTTTTGGTATCTTGTAGATTTAAGTTGTACAATCTTCTCTCCAAAAATAGCCTCCTTGCCATCTTGATTTTCAACAAGACCACTCCAATCAATACCAACATCTTGACATATCAAGAACTGCAGCAAATCTTTCGTCATCTTTGAAAACTTGCCAATTATATACATTATCAGGAACAAATAATCTATTTTTCATTTCAACCTGCATGACTTCTCAAAATGGAATGTCAGTTTGTTTGATGGCTAGATTAGCCATCATATCGGCTAAAAAATTATCATGTCTATCAATCCAATTAATCGAAAATGCATACAATAACTTTAATAAATCTCATATGTAATTTTGGTACCTCTTTAACCTTGAGTGTTTTGTCATAAATTTATCTCTAATCTGATATATTGTTAATTCAGAATCTCCAAATACTGAAAGCAATTTTATTTTATGGAATTTTGCCATATTTAGTCCTAGGATTAGAACCTCATATTCAACAATATTATTTGTTCATTCAAAGTTCAACAAAAAGGAATACCTGAACACTTTACCTGATGGGGATTTAAATCTTCCTTACTACAGGCTCCATCAATATGCATGTGCCATATTTCATTATTGTCTTCTACATAGGAACCTCATTAGTATCTTCTATAATCTGTGTAGGTTTATTTATACTTACTTGGAAGTTATCAATATTTGTTTGGTAGAAGTTGATTCTAATATCAAGATGAAGCTTTCTATGAGGTAATCAAACCTCGGTTCCTTATCAATTCTAATGTTTTGGCCATTTATTGGGATAGTTGCATAAGACAAATCCAATTGTATATGTCCAACTAAATTTGATCATTGTCTTGAAAGTAACATACCATAACAGGTGGGAACTTCCACCATAGTTATATCTGTCTTATAGGAGACATCAAGACAAGTAGGAAATCTAAAATCAACATTTTTTATTACACCAACCATAGGCCCTGACCTATTGTCCATGGCATAACACTTCCCATAAGGAATATCTACCTTCAATTCTAATTCTTTCATAAATCTGCTGGCATTATGTTCATAACTGCTCTTGAATTCACCATGCAATTTCTCACTAATTTATTATTAATCAACAGAGTTAGATAAAAAGGGTCTACTTGTGGGGTACTCATTAATATTTGTCCCAAGGTAAATAACCGATGCTTCCTTAACATTCTGGTCTTTGACATACCCTTCTCTGTTAGTTTCAGATAAGATATTTCAAACCTCTCTTCCATATTCAGGAAATTTAACAACTTTTAAAAATGGAACTGAAACTTTCAATTATGATAGAGCATTAGAAATGAATGAGTTGTTACTTACCAATTGCATGCCTGCTGAAGGACGAGTCACCCATGGTCAACTTGTTGTTGATTCTTGAGCATCATCTTCTCTTTATCCGTCTTATGTAAAGTGGGCATTTCAACCTTCTTTCTCATAGCTGGATTTATAGTTCTGTTTCTTAATTTGTAATTGGTCCTTACTTGTTCAATTACCGCAATTGTAAAAGCCCAGGTTTTATTCTCTTTGCGCGGATATGATGAATGTATTCTTCTTCTAAAGAATCATCTTCTCCCCAAAAGGGTTGAAATGATTATGCATTTACTATTTGTTGGTCATCTCCTGGATGAGTTTCTTCTTCTTATATGCTTCTTGCCACTAAACATTGCTCCAATATATGAGGTAGCTTGCATCACTAGGGATCATTTTCAACATAGTTGTTATTCTTGTTCAAAGGGTTAGGAGTTTCATTGTTCCTTATTGGCTTGCCATCTTTCCAAGATGTGTTATAAGGCATATCCTGCAATCTATATCTATCTACCTTATAGTAAGGTTTATCATTCCTATTAGGCCTCATTCCTTCATTCTTATTGTACTTGATATGAAGATCCTTAATCATACCCAGAAGTTTGTCGATCTTATCTTCATCTTTGTTCTGCTTAGGGCCTTTATGATCAAATAATCTTGGGTCATCTCTCTTACCAAATTTACCATCAACCTTTCTATCATTTTCAATTGTCATTGTAACCTTAAAGGCTTCCCGTGATATGTTTGACCTATGTGACCTTATCTCATAGTAAGTCTTACTTTCAAAAGCACTCGAGTAAATTTTTATAAGGAATGAATCAACATGTTTGATATCCTATGGTATTCTGTTGAGAACTTTATTAAGCCTTTTATTGAATTTAAAAATGGACACATTGGCATTTTTCTTGATATTAGTCAATTCAGCTGAGGCAAATGATGTATCAGCATGATTTCCAAATTGTTCAAGAAATTGATCAACAAATTCTTGCCAACTTGATATATATTTATCAGGAAGTCCTTTGTACCATTTTGCAGCTTCATTAGTTAATGATTGGACAAACAATTTCATAAACGCATCTTCATTATGTTCTTCCAATTCAAAAATATTTTTGAGATTAACCACATGTGTTTCAGCAAATTGATTCTATTCTCCAAAGAATTTTGGTATAGCAGTTCTTAAATCATTTGACACAGGGTTTGGATTACCCACTATCCCGGTGAAATCTAATTGTTTATACCTTTCAATTACCATTGGAGCCTTGACTCCTTGATTTGCATGGTGAAAGTTTTGTCTTTGATTATTTGCGACATTGTTTTGGTTATTAGCATGATTGTTTCTCCAATCACCACCATTCTTATCCTTCTGGTTTTTATTTTGATTAGGTGCATTATTTCTCTCATGACCAGTCTCTTTACTTTTATTGTACAAAGGATTTTTATGTATAGCATTAAGTGAAGAATTTTTATTTTTATGATGAGTGTATTTAGATGAATCACCTTTTTCTCTACTTGCCTTTTCTCCAGTCCGTTTTGGATCAACGATTTTATCCTTTTGTAGGCCTGCTCTTTCCAACAACTCACTGGAATCCTTTCTTAGGGTTTTTGGTGCTTTGCTCGGGCATAACAATATTTGAACAACTTAGGTGAGTTTTTGTGAATTTTCATTAATCTCATTTTCATCATCATCTCCTTCCTCATTAGTCTCAATGTCCACTTGATGAGCTTTAGGTTGTTCCTGATTAAGAAACGAACCAATAATGTGAAATGGATTTTCCTCCCCTTGTTCACTATTATTGGCTTGATTGTTGGCATAGAATTTTCTTTCTCTATCAGCAAACCTTTTTATGCTTGGTAAATGACATATAAGCAATTTGTTTGTCTTTTCTGTTCCTCTTCTTGGGAGCGTATTTAAGATTTTTTGTTCTGGAATGAACTGATCTTCTCTAGAGTCTAGAGTTAATAAGGCATGTGTTCCCTGGCTTTGCTGGAAAGACAGTGCTTCAGGCATCACTTCTAGGATATTTCATCCAAGTTGTCCCTTTTGGACTCCTTGGTTCGTCCAACAGTTCTCTATGGTTCGGGGGTTTGGGGACCATCTCTTATTGCTTCTAATTTGGTTTCTATTGAGAGGGTTCAGATGTTGATGTTATGGTGTATCATAAGATTTCATAGGCTCACCCCTCACAACATTGTGTCAGCTGAGTTTGGAGCTCATCCTCTCAAATTGGCTGCCATTTTTGACTTGATTTGGTTTCTTCATTGGCTTCGTGGTTTTATGGGGTTGGGTATTGACCGGCACAAATACTCTCATTTTGCATACTGTTCCTTTGTTGAGATACTCAGATCTAACACCTCTACTAGGTCTCATTGTTGGTACGCCTAGGCCACCTCTTTGTTGGTACTACTTGGAGTAATCCCCTGGGAGGTTTGCGACCTAAGATGGCTTTCTATGCTGAGCATTTTTTTGAGATTCAAGATGGTATTATTGTTTGCCCCGCTTATCTCTATCGAAGCTGGAATCATGCCTTATGGTTTTCTTTAGGCTCTTTCAGAGTTGGTTCTCACTGCCTCGGAGCTCGGACCGATCACCATATGGATTGCGCTGATCGAATATGTTAGTTGTGTACTTTAGCAGAGGTTGAGACTGAGATCCACTTCATATTTCGATGTCCTCTTTACTATGAGATTAGAGGAAGATTTTACTGCCTTTTTAGAGACTGTTCTTCTCTTTCGATGTTCTTTAGCTATATTGATCAGCGGTGTCTAGCACTTTATCTTCAAGAGGCCACCCATCTTCGAGAGATTACTCTGCAATTTGTTATACCTCAGGGGCATACTACTGATCAGCTCATTATTGCCTTTTTCTCTCCCTTGTCTTCTTCACGGGGTTTAAAAAGGCCTTCTACTATTTCTAATTCTAGATCGGTTAGACCGTGCACCAATCTCACCAGATAGCAACAGTTCTACAATGGCTCTACACGACATTCTAAGACTAGGGATTGTTCACGGGTTTACCCCTCTATTACTGATTTCTTTGTGACAAGGAAGGACCCTTAGTCCTTACCTTGTCTTCTCTCTTGTTTTGTTTCTTGCTTTTGTTTCTTGTTAGTCACCATTTGGTGCTTGTGCTTTGGCTAGCTCTTCTGTTTGTATACTCGGTCCCATAAGCCTTGTTGGTTTTTTCATGGACATTAATATTATTATCTTATCTTATTTAGATAAATTTCAAGGATAAATGCCTATTACTTTTCTTCTTTTCGACTACAAATACTTGATCATTCATGAAAACAAATATTCATAAATTGTGAATAGAGTCGCCACATCTTCCCAGAGGAACATTCATTGGATCTTGTGGGTTCTTCTGTCCAGTAGAGTGGAAAAATTTTATTTCTTTGATTTGTGAAACTAAAATCCTGGGTAACTTAACAATCCGAATTGTCAGCAACTCTCCCCAACATAGTCGCCAATTTGTTAGTTCTTAAAATTGTTGGATTCCTACGAGCCTTGCTTGCTCGATGCTGAGAATCTCAACACAATCTTGGCCAACTTCGGAGACTAGAACTTAATAATTCAATCTCCACACTTTAGGCTTTGTGGACCTAGGCTGAGGTATCTTAAACTCGATCCTATAAGTTAGGTTGAGGCTTGCTTTTGTAGACTTGAGGCTGATAATCTTGAGTTGGCAAGTATCTTCCCAAGGAGAAATCAGAATTGTGAGGTTGAATGCATTTGGAATTTGTATGAAGGTTATCAAGTAATGGAATGTGATTAAATATTTATATGATGTATGCAGATGGATACGATAAAGAATATCACCTTCCACAAAACGGTATTTATCTCTAGAGAAAACAAAAGACCAGTCCTTTTCCGTTGGGAGAAGAGAGTCAACATCAATATTAACTGCAAATATCAAACCATCTCGAGATGGGCATGTTAATGTGTTAGCGTCAGGAGAAGCAAAACATGGATTATTTGATACACTAATCTAAGCTTATGAATAAATTAAATTACTACTGATTATATCAACTACATGTATGTAAGCATACATACATACATATATATATGTATGTATACACACACACACACACACATATATATATGTGCTTATGTATGTGTAGTATTATGAAGTTGATTATCGGCAGTCATTTAATATATTGTGATCAGGTTTCATTTGTTATCAGCAGCCTTTTATATATTGTGATCGGGCTCCTCACCGTTATCGACAAATATATTATCGTGCCTCATTTCATAACTTGTGTTTGTTAGGCTTATGATTAATCAAGGCAGTTATTATTGTTATGAAACATGCCTATGAAGAGGCATGCCAAGGCCACGTAGAGACATAACTCTTTGGAGACATGTGCTTTGCCCTCTTATATATATGCCCTTTGATCGCAGTGAAAAGCAATCAATCTACGACATTCTAGTACTTGGTTAACATTTCATTCTGCATATATAGTAACATCAAATATAGATCATCTCCATTCATTTCAGTATACAGTCAAAGGAAGGCTAATTGTGATCGCTGGTAAAGTTATAAAGGAGGAAATACTTTCAGCACTATTCAAGTAAGAAATTCTTTGCAGTTATTGATTTTGTAATTGTTTTATCTATCAGAGATCCACAAAGCTTAACATGGTATCAGAGCAATACTAATAGGAAAACTATTACAAAGTATCTTTTCAATCTAAAATTTCAAAAGTTAAAAGAAAAAGTTTCTTAAATCATATTATTAAAATGGTGAATCGTGTAAGGATAGACAATAAGCTAGATGGAGTTTCAAATTTCTCATCCTGGAAAATCAGATTATTAATAGTATTAAGAGAAATGGAATTAGAGAAATATATTGAATCAAATTTACCCATGCTTGAAAATGGATCAGAAAAGGTAACTTGGAAAAGACATAATAACAAAGCAATGAAGATCATTATAGATTCAGTAAAAGATCATATTCTTCCATCTATAGCTAATCTTCAGACCGCATTTGAAATGTTTTCCTCTATTCAAAACACATTTGAAATCAACAACACTAGTAGATTATTAACTTTAAAACAAGATCTACTATGTAAAGATGATAAATGGAGAATCTATAACTTTATATTTCTTAAGAATTACTGAATTAAAGGATCAACTTGCAACTATGAATAATCAAGTTGATGACAAGGAGCTAAGCATGATTGCTCTTAGAGGTCTTCCTCTTTCATGGGAAACCTTCATTCAAGGTTTAAGTTCACGACCTGAACTTCCGAAATTTGATTAGTTAAAGAATGAATGTACTCAAGAAGAATCCAAACTAGCTTCAAGAGGACTTATTATAAATCAAGAGGGAGACATCCAAGCATTGTATACTAAATCAAACAAGAAAAGAAAGTTTAAACATAACAAGAAGGAATTCAACAAAAATCACAAATCTCACAAACAACATGATTGGTCCAAAGTTAGATGTTTTAAATGTAACAAGATTGGTCACTCCTATTATGTATGTCCAAAGAAGCAGAAAATTCAAGCAGCATTAGCAGAAGTTAAGGATGAAAATATTGAGAAAGTAGAAAAAGAAAATTATGCATTCTATTTAGCTCTCTCAAGTGAATTAAACACTAACCTCAATACTTGGATCATAGACAGTGGAGCTTCTCGTCACATCACTAGATTTAAGGATAAGTTTGAAACTTTCACTAATCATGCATCAGAAGAAGTAACCATTGGAGATAATTCCTCTTATCCTATTAAAGGAATTGGTTCTTGTTCTATACAACTAAATTTTGGAATTACACTTCAACTCAAGAATGTTTTATATGTACCAGGAATCAAGAGAAACATTGTCTCCATCTCTGGACTTGCTGGTCAAGGATCCAAAATTGCATTTCAAGAAGATAGAGTTCTATTTGGGCCCAAGAACTCAACTATTACGAAAGCCATCTCCATTGGAGTTAGAGATGGGAGTCTATAAGCTTTGTAATAATCAAAACCCTAATCTAAACTTAACCATTGTTAATGATCAGTCAAATTCCTCTGAAATCTGGCATAGGAGACTAGGTCATCTTAATTATCGGGCTTGATCATCTATAGGGAAAATTGTAAAAGGTCTATCTAATATGAGAGCTGATCATTTAAGTATTTGTAAGGGATGTGCATTAGGTGAAAATACTAAATATTCCTTCCCTAAAAGTGATCATAAATCCAAATCCATTCTTGAACTTATTCACATAGATCTCTGTGGCCCTATGTCAGTCCCCTCTCTTAATGGGTGTCTTTTCTATATAATCTTTATTGATGATTACTCTACGAGAACTTGGATCTATTTTCTAAAGCAAAAGGAGTCATCTGAGGTCTTATCCAAATTCAAAGAATTCAAAGCCTTAGTTGAAAACCAATTAGGTCAAAAGATCAAAACCCTAAGGTCAAACAATGGGGGTGAATACATATCTGATATCTTTAAAAACTTCTACATTTCTGTTGGGATTAAGAGGGAGTTTTCTGTACCTTATAATCCTCAACAAAATGGAATAGCTGAAAGAAAAAATAGATCTATAGTTGAATCAGCCAGAGCCATGTTACATGATCAAAATCTTCATTATTCATTTTGGGCTGAAGCATCTAATATAGCGGTCTACATTCAAAATCGATGCCCTTACTCCATATTAGAGAATACCACCCCAGAGGAAGTATTCACAGGCATTAAACCAGATATAAGTCACCTGAGAATATTTGGATGTCCAGTTTATATTCACATATTGAAAGAGAAAAGAATGAAATTAGAGCCTTCCAGGAAGAAGGGAATATTCATCGGATATAGTGAAACTACAAAAGGATATAGTATCTACATTCCTGGGCAAAGAACAATTGAAATTAGCAGAGATGTAATATTTGAAGAAGACAGTTTTTAAAATTTCTAGTTATAGTGATGAATCCATTTCTAAAGAAGATCAACGTACAGAAATTGAGAGGGAGGATGATTGTGATCTCTCTTCCATGTCTAGTCATAGAGAGCCTGAAAACATCAGCAATAATAAAAAGAGACCTCTTTGGGCTAAGAAAATGTTAGAAAAAAATCGAGTTGAACCAGATGAAGTAATTCGGAAAAGCAAAAGGACCAGAAACCAATCATGTTATGTTGCATTGCTATTTGAACTCATAAAATCTGAACCTGCTAATGTTGAAGAAGCTCTCTCACATCAATCATGGAAGGAAGCAATAATTGAGGAATATAACACTATATTAAAGAATGACATATGGGATGTTGTACCAAGACCTAAGAACAAATCAGTTGTCTCTTCCAAATGGTTATTCAAGATTAAACATGCATTAGATGGTAGTATTGAAAAATATAAAGCAAGATTTGTAGCTCGAGGGTTCTCTCAGAAAGAAGGCATTGACTATGAAGAAACATTTGCCCCTGTTGCCAGGTACATTTTAGTTAGAACAATCCTAAGAATTGCAACATCCAAAGGATGGAAGGTACATTAGATGGATGTTAAAACAACATTTCTCAATGACAAGATTGAAGAAGAAGTCTATATTGAACAACGAGAAGGGTTCAATACTTATGATAGCAAAACTCATGTTTGTAAATTAACGAAAGCAATTTATGGATTCAAACAGGCTCCTAGAGCTTGGTATGAAAGAATAGATAACCACCTATTGAAGTTAGGATATCTCAAAAATGAAGCTGACCCAAATCTGTATTTCAAAACTGATGGTGATGATATGATTATCCTTGTATTATATGTTGATGATTTGCTAATAACAGGTGAGGAACATGTCATAAAGAAATGTAAGCAAGAACTCACAACCGAATTTGAAATGAAAGACTTAGGGTTACTTCACTACTTTCTAGGATTAGAAGTCTGGCAACAAGACAATTGTATTATACTAAATCAGGGAAAGTATACAATGTAATGTCTCCGTCATAAAACAAATGTATTTAATTAATCTGTGTAACAAGCCGATTGATTTAATTTAGTCCGAACCCATTTTATTTTGTCTTCGTAGTTTGTGTCACTGTTGGCTATCTTTGTACACCCTCGGAAGGGTTTCCCGACGGGTATTTAAGCATGGCTGTAGGTATGCTTTGAATCATATTTCTCTGTACTACGAATTCTTGTTGGAGTTTTGGATTGTTCGCCATTTCGGAAGTGAAAGATCTTCCGTATTTGACTCACACGGTTTTGGTGGGACTCAATCCTCACCCTACTCTGGCCCTGCATGTATTACTTGTTCAAATCTGGCAAATTGGAGTGCTTTTTTCTTGGTAAACATATTTGGAAGAATTTGTGTATTTGAATCTTTTGGTTCAACGCCTACAATTTGTGTATATACACTGCATTTTCATGTGGTATTTGGTTGATGTGCTTGATTGATTTTCCTATTCATAATTCTCCACGTACGGCATTCTTGCTTCCTTCATCTGCATGTGCGGCCATTATTATACACTCCGTACATCCCTCACAGACCCACCGTACGGACCCCATTGTCGTACTTCCTTGCAGACCAACGTACTGCATATTCTCCATCCCTTACGACTTTGTTAATACTATACACTCATTTGGCAACATATGGACTTCCTACTTCGTACCCCTTCCCTCCCACTTTGACTGTATGGACTTCTTCTTAGCATCATGTACAACCACTTGATTGTACGGATACCTTTCCCCCATAGTACGACTTCTAAAGCAAACCACCGTACCTTCCTTTGACCCCTATCACCGTACGGTTACTCTTCCATTCCCGTACAGACGTGCTTCCTCAATCACCGTATAGTCATCCTCCATTATGTGCCTCCTATTGCATTCGTATGGACTCATATTGTGTAATCCCCTCTTCATTCCTCCATTGTGTGGTACTCATAGACGTTAATCGCCCGGGCCATTACAATATTAATCAGTTGGGAACATTCGGGAACATTACATACAATTGATATTTTAACCAAATTTGGGATGATGGAATGCAAACCAGCTACTACTCCTATGGAAATAAATCTACACAAATTGAAAGATGATATGAACAAATCTGAACCTGCAAATCCTACGTACTACAGACAGATTATTGGATCCCTAATGTATTTGGTAAATACTCGTCCTGACATATGCTATGCTACTCATGCCTTGAGCCAGTTTATGTGTGCACCTAAGAAGATACATCTACATATAGCTAAATACATATTGAGATATCTAAAGGGCACTATTGGAATGAGAATCAAATATGGCAAAGTCAACATTGAACTTCTTGGATATTCAGATTCTGATGGAGAGTACTTCAGGATATTGTTTTAGTCTTGGATTTGGTATGATTTCTTGGTCTAGTCGGAAACAAACTTCAGTAGCTTTGAGTTCCACCGAAGCTGAATACATTGCATTTTCCTTGGGTGCTAGAGAAACAGTATGGCTACGAAAGTTGTAATCAGATCTCTTCAAAAGACATTTGAAGTCCACTGTGATTTATTGTGATAATCAAAGTTGCATTAAACTTTCATCTAATCCAGTATTTCACAATCACTCCAAACATATTGAAATTCCATTTCATTACATCAGAGACATGGTGAATTGAGGAGGTATTCGACTAGAATGTATATGAACAAATGAGCAAACTGCTGATATCCTTACCAAGCCTCTTGCTAAAGTGAAGTTGAAATACTTCAGAGAAAAACTTAGTATGATTAATAGTAATGATAAAATTTGAAATAAAATGTTTATCTCATTTGATTTTATGCTTCTATTGGTTACTTAGCAGCAATTGATATGTAATGAAAGGTGATGATCTTTCATGGACATATTCATTAGAAGGAAATTATTTACAAGGTGACGATCTTATAAATAATAACTCTGTGTATTATGAGCATCTCTAGACATTGCTTAAGTGCAAGTAGAGATTATATGGGCATCTCTAGACATTGCTTAAGTGCAAGTAGAGATCATGAGAATATTATGGGCATCTCTAGATATTGCTTAAGTGCAAATAGAGATTATATATGTATCATGGATGTCTCTAGACATTGCTTAAGTGCAAGTAGAGATCATGAATGTGTCGTGGACATCTCTAGACATTGCTTAAGTGTAAGTAGAGATCATGAAAATTTAATCACTATGGACATCTCTAGACATTGCTTAAGTGCGAGTAGAGATCATAGGATATATTTTATATTGTTCAAAGATTTTAATACATATTGTGTTGATTACATGATGATTCTGATTCTAATCTATTGATGTTTTACTTCTCCCTTGCCAAAGAGGGAGTGTTAATGTTTTAGCATCAAAAGAAGCAAAACATGGATTATTTGATATACTAATCTAAGCTTATGAATAAATTAAATTACTGCTGATTATGTCAACTACATGCATGTAAGCATGTATATATATATAAATAAAAATATACATACATATACATACATACATACATACATACATATATATATACATACATACACACACACACGCATATATATATATATATATATATATATATATATATATATATATATATATATATATATATATATATATATATATATATATATATATATATATATGCTTATGTACGTGTAGTATTATGAAGTTGATTATCGGCAATTGTTTAATATATTGTGATCAGGTTTCATTTGTTATCAACAGCCTTTTATATATTGTGATCGGGCTCCTCGCATTTTTCAGCAGATATATTATCGTGCCTCATTTCATAACTTGTGTTTGTTAGGCTTATAATTAATCAAGGCAGTTATTGTTATGAAACATGCCTACGAAGAGGCATGTGCTTTGCCCTCTTATATAGATGCCCTCTGATTGCAGTGAAAAGCAATCAATCTACGACATTCTAGCACCTGCAATCAGAGAAAAGATACTTGGTTAACATTTAATTTTGCAGATATAATAACATCAAATATAGATCATCTCCATTCATTTCAGTATACAATCAAAGGAAGGCTAATTGCGATCATTGGTAAAGTTATGAAGGAGGAAATACTTCCAGCACTATTTAAGTAAGAAATTCTCTGCAGTTATTGATTTTGTAATTGTTTTATCTATCAGAGATCCACAAAGTTTAACAGGGCATGCTACCATCAATCATTGGATGAAGAACTTGAAATCCAAATACCCTAGTTAATTGTATCTAACTTAAAAAATGAAGATCAATTAAATAAAAACACACACAAACATATGAGTTTTTCTTATTCGAGGGTTTGCCTCAATTTCAATCTATCAACAACAATATTAATCCAAGAGGACAATTCATAGATAGCAATATTGATAATCAATTCTCAGACTTTGTAACATAAATAAGGTACTTTTATTAATTCTAAAAGAAAAGTACAATTGGGTTGTGACTGGTTGCAATATCTATCCTATGCTGTATAACTATATTTTTTAGTATTTCTTTTTTGATATATCCCGCTCTATCTATATACCTATAAGGTCCCGGTACCCTTTCTTGTAGAAAACGAAAGGGTGTAAAAAGCTTCAGACCTTTACAAAAAACTAACTAATAACTAATTGCAACCATTCACCAAAATTTACAATAACAAAACTTAAAAAGTTAGAGAAAATTATAATTCTCATATCATGTCAAGAATCTCATCAAAGTGCTAGTTCCCTTGAAGATCTTGAAACTTTGCAATGATTGCACAAACCTCGACCTTGCCCTCTTCAAGCTCCAATTCATGGTTGTCACTGGCGAAGCTTGCATAACTGGTTTGCAATTCCCAAGCAGCAGCATACGTATTGTTGAGAACATCCAATTGATCTTCTTGGGCCGGAGTCAAATCTAGTTGCATAATTGGCCTTGGATCATCCTCTGCATTGTAAGCTTGTATCGGTAGTCCCATGGCTATGTATCTTTGAAACTTGCAAACAAAAACATAAATTTTGTATTGTGAGAATGTTGATGGTAAGCAACCTCATAGTGTCCTTTTAACAATGGGTAGAAGTGTATTAATTTCAACCATTGTTGCACAGATGCCATCATAAAGTAATTGTCACATCTAATTCAGTGCTAATTTAAGCCCAACAAATATGCTTTGCCATTTTGCATGCTTCTCTTGCTATAATTTTAAAGAAACAACATGCATATTTGCCTTTAACATTGATTTTTCACAATTACGGCCTTGAAGAAATCTCCATTCTCAAAATTGTGAAATTGAGATAACACATTTCATGACTCTAGAAATCGTGAAATCAAGCTGTCAAGAAATCATAATCTGGAAAATTGTGAAATTGGATAAGTACGATTTTGCCTTATGTGAAATTGGATGATCTCAATTCAATGCTCCGTGAAATCGCGAAATCAAACGAAGAAGATTCTGTCAACTTCAAATCGTGAATTTAGGGCCTACTTTATATCAGTTGCCCGATATTCCAAATTTTGGATTTTCGAGGCCCTGCAAATGTTATACTTTTGAAATAGCGAAAAATCCTTATTTCGCAACCCTGCTTAGTTCTGGACTCCAAAAATGAGAAATAGCTCATCGTGAAGGAAATTTTTTTTGGAGTACCATTAGGTCCATCATGGTTGCTGCTATGAATGGAAACACAAGTGCTCATCATAGAAATGTGATGACATTCACAATAGCTACTGCCAGTAAAAATGTTACATCAGTGAATTTCTTCCATGACATCCACCATGCCTATTCGCAAAGTGTGGATCCATCATACCTACTTGCAGATGGTGAAAGGAGGGCTTTCATCTCGTACTTCTCATAGAGAAAAGCCTATTCACGATGTTGTATCCACCATAACTACTCGTAGAGGGTAGAATAGGGTCTTTCACCTCAAACTTCTTGTAGAGAAGAATGTATCTCCACCATGCCTACTCGTAGAGGGTGGATCCACTGTACCTATTAGTGGGTGGAACAAGGGCTTTCACCTAAGACTTCTCCTCAAGGTAGAATGCAGTTCCACCATGCCTACTCGCAGAGGGTGGATCCACCATACCTACTCATAGAGGATGGAACAAGGGCTTTCACTTGAGACATCTCCTAGAGCATAATGCATCTCCACCATGCCTACAAGTAGAGGGTGGATCCACTATACCAACTCGTAGAACGAACCTTTCTCTTGAGACAACTCCCAGAGAATAATGCTTTTGTACTATGCCTACTCACAAAGGGTGGATCCACCATACTTATTCGCAGAGGGTGGAATGAGGGCTTTCAACTCAGATTTCTTCTAGAGAAGAATACATCTCCATCATGCCTACTTGCAGAGGGTGGATCCACAATACCTACTTCCAAAGGGTGGAATGAGGGCTTTCACCTCAAAATTCTCTTGTTGAGAACTCATTAACAAGCGATTTAACCTCAAACTTCTCTCACAGAGAAGAACTCATTAACAAGGGATTCAACCTCGAATGTTTTCCGCAAAGAACTCATTAACAAGGGATTTCACCTCAAACTTCTCTCACAGAGAAGAATTCGGTAAGAAGGGGTTGCACTTCGAATGTCTCTCATAGAGAAGAACTTAGTAACAAGGGATTGCACCTTGACTTCTCTCATAGACAACTCATTAACAAGGAATTGCACCTTGGACTTCTCTCATTCTAAAAGAAGTAAAATATAATCATTATATTAAGTGCAAATAATATCATAGGCAGTAGGAAGTCCATGGCTGCAGTATGAAACTGCCCACACAACCCTCTCCTCAACACCTTGGCCTACGAGGGTCCACTGATAGGCAAACTTCATTTAATCTAAACAGTAGGAGAAGGGGACATTGCATTTGACCATGAAAAACTAGGAGGTTTTCATTATATTGATCTTGACTGATTCATTTTAATACTTTGCCCTGCTGCAATGGCAACCATTTGAGCAAATTGCTCCAATCTTGATTGCTGCAGGTATGGTAGTTGTACTTATTTTGGCTGTTCTCTCCAATTTGAAATTTCTGACTGGAAGTGCGACTGCTGTTACCTTTCTGGTTGTGTTTCTCAATCTGGAATCAGCTTATCAAATAAATTTCCCTTTGTACTATATTCAGGGGATGATCATACCACAATTTGAGTTGGTTTGTCTCATTGGGTGAACAAGTCCTCCCTTACATCGCCCTTTCTAAACTGGTTTTTGACTGAATTAGGAATATTTATGGCATTGTGGGTGCTGTTTTTGTGGTTGGCTTTTTATTTTTAAGGCAGAGTGATTGCTTGGGAGTTTTGGAGTGGCTTTCTTTTGTCCACGCATTGAAAAGGCTAGGGATGGTTTTCTTTTCTTTTACCCTCAAAAGAGGCTTGAGCTACCTATCTTTATTTCTTGTGGTGGGTGCAATTGGAGAAATATGCTTAGAAAAAGTTGAGTGTTTTGAAGGAGTCTTTGAAGTAGAGGATAGCAGCTTGTTTGGCAGTTGATGGTTTAAGCATTAAACTAGGATTTTGAGTAGGCACATCCTCGCTAGGATGGGTTGTAGATTTCAAAGAAGCTGTTGGTTCAAGGGAAGCTTCATGCACAACAGTTGGCGCTTGTATTGAAGAGGCTACATATGAGGTTGCAGGTTAACACATGCCTTTCTCATTTCTTGGTCCTACCCCTGAACACTCATTCTTGCTGTTAGCTGAAATGTCATTGGCTGGCCATGGAACCCAATATTTATCCCTCTCACTCAAAGTTTTTGGGAAATGAATGTTCAGACTCTAACTATAAAAGTATTGAACAGTTGTGAGATAATGCAGTAGCTTTACCCTTTGGACACTCTATGGTCATGCCTGACAATTGGTGGCAAAGGAAATTGTTACCATAAGTGTTTGAGCAATTTGAGATGGATTGTATGGTACAGATAGTGTCTTTCTTAACAAGTCAGATATTTTATGATAGAAATTGCAAGGCATGACTACCTCCAGGGTAAGGAAAGATGCTTTGGACCTTGCAAAGTAGATTCAAGCTACTCATCGAGCCTAACAAGTCCAAGGTTGCAATTGCATTAGGATGAGTTGGGAATGTCTTTTCTGTAGCAGACAATCTAGTCACTTCTGTAATCATGGCCTCTGAGGCATCCATGCATAAATTCTTATCTATTGCAACCATGCTATTCATTTCTGGACAAACCGTTGAGTTGTATCATCATCATAGCCTGTTAGCTGTCAGAAACAATTGAACCTATCTTGTTTGTTGAAAAAGCACCTATTAATTCCTGTCGTTTAGGACTATTGTATGATCTTTCTGTTCCCTTTTCACTGTGTTGTCACCAATTCTGTAGCAATTCAAACTTTGTATCTTTGTCCTTGCATTTTCCTATAATGAGTTCTACCTTGTTTCCTTTTCTTAGTCTTTGATGAATGGCTTGCTTGAACTATCAGTTATGATTCCAAGATTCATTAATTGTTGATTGGCATGAGAGAGTGTTACTGCATGGGTATGAACAACTATAATTTCATTGAAAGGTAGAGAGGAAGCTAATTACTTAATATCATGGCAATTGGCAACTTGAATGTACATTGGAAAATGTCTCTTATAGCAAGGTAACTTGTATAGTTTGGTGGCAGATGGATTTCATTTTAGTAATCTAAGTTAATCCATTCCCTCTGCCTTTGTCCCCCACGCTAAATGATGTATGAATCCTTACATGCTAGTTTTTTACGGAGTGAGGTTTGTGAAATGGAGAGTATGGGCAGCACTATTCATTATTACTACAGTAATGACAAAGAAAAATGTAATGTACATCGAACAAAAACATGAGAAATAATGACAAACTGTGAGAGAAATAGGTGTTCCACCACATCTGTTTGGTAAGATTTGTTGAGTTTATTGTGTATGAAAAGGTGGTCTACAAAACTATGGAGTACAATTTACTGCATTGTAGAGGGCATGTCAGTTTATAAAGAAAGTGAAATGAAGTGTGGTTTCGAAGAAATCTTCCTAGAGCTTCTATCTTCCACGGAGCTTTTGGGACAGGGACGTTTTAGGGGACGGGGGCGTGTTTCCGACACGGGTACGGGTCAAAACCAAAATTTAGGAGACGAGACCTCATGGGATGACAATAAAAAACATAGGGGATTTTTTTATATATAGAGACAAAATTCAAATATGCATATCATAAAATTGATAAACCATTCACCATAAACATTTTAGAAGATCAATACATGGAAATTTATCAAATGACAAATACTAAGTACTTACATTATAACAATATCACACACACACAACAAAAATCAAACTGTCTAAAAGTGCCAAGTATCATACATGAAATAAAGAGAAGTTTAACTAAAATGGTTAGTAAATACAAAACACAATCTTTCCTCGCTGCTGTTGCTGCACTATGTTTTTTCTTCCTCTTAGCAATTATGTCTAATCTAAAAATGAGTAGAAGAGTTAGTGTTTTAGTGTTTTAATGGACCAAATATGGTTTGCATAATTATATTATGTCTTTAAGACAACTAGGGGCCCATGCAGACAACAAGATTTAAAAAAAAGATTATTTGGGGGTGTTTTGCCTTTACTTGATTGGCTGGAAAAAAGGGGGGGACGGCTAGCAGTTTCGGGGACGGATAGGGGACGACAAAATTGTCCCCGGTATCCCCAAGTTTCCTACCAAAAAGTTTGGCCGTTTCGGGGATGTTTCCAAATTTGGCAAAAAACAAATAGCTCTGGGGATGGCAAAATCTTTTCCTTCATCTATGTTTCGTCTTTAGGACAGGTACGACTCCAAAATCATAGTGGACGCATCCCTGCGGAACACTAGTTCTTATAAATCACATGAAATTGTTAACCAGGGACGTTCACTTGAGATTATGCCTATATTTTATGTACACTAAGAGTTTTTTGGGTCCCTAAGATGCTCTCACACATTAAAGAATTCACATGGCAAGCATTACTGAATCAACAAATAACTAAAATATTTTAAAAGTACTGCTAGTATTCATCTAATAGAACATAACTTTAGGTAAATGATGAATTCAGCTGAAATTCCTCCAATGAATGCTGATCAGCAGTTGTTACACGAATATTTAACTATCTTTTAACTAGCAATCAAATGCAGATACAAATTAAGGTATAACGTATTATTTCACCTCAAGTGTGCCCTTAGCTGGGGGTTATATGCACTCGCTATTTTAGGTTGTCTAGGCTGTCAGTATCTAAAACTTCATTTGAATCACTCAACAAAAATGGATATGAAACTTGCTGCATTTGACAACTTGCTTGAATAGAGAAAATTACAGAATCCTTGGTAACTTATGTCTCATTGTTTTGACAATACATATTGATTGACTAATCCGAATTTACTTAGACTTATTGCTATGCTTAATTCTCATCCTTATTTAGGAGGGATAGAGAGCTATTCGTTCTAAAGAACACGACTTCGAGATTTAGGAATTGACATCCTAACACAAATGTTCTAGCATCAAACAAGAAACTTTGTAATGTCCCATTTTGGGACATTAGAGAATTAAGTCGAATGCATAAAATAATTTTTTGAAGTGACTTAATTGGAGCTTAAGGCAGATTATTTCAAGAAATTTTACTATTAAAAGTGAAAGCACAAGCTGAAGAAAGGGGAAGAAGACAATAATAGAATGGGAAATGTGAAGAGTCACTAGGTTGATCTTAAAGAAGGGAGAGTAGCTCATTTGCAGCTATGATTGGATATCGAGAATGTTTCAAGTTTCTCTTTGAGAAATGTGAAAGCTTGATCCACTAACCCATAAAATAGTAGGGGCCTATAGAATGGTAGGGCCCCTAAAATTCTAGGCCCCTCCCCTTAAAATAGATTGATTATTGGATCAACTGAATCAAAAGGAACGGGAACCGGGGTCCACTTCCGCCAAATCGCCCCTACGGCCAGCTTCAGCTTATGGATCTAGTTTAGCAGCCCCAATAATTCTATGGGAGTTATGCCTTTCTCTCTCCCCTACCAAAAATGATGAGGAGTGGGTTCTTGGGCTTCGATAGAACGTCAATGCATAGAAAGCTTGCTGCTTTCAATTTCAGAGCCTGAAGACAGAACCCTTCAGACTTCTTGGGTGGATTGGATGCATACACAATTCATCTATGTGTTGAATTCACTTGAGAGTTCACAATTGGAGTTACAACTGCATTTCATAGTTTTCCAATCTTGCTGTTGGCACTGTTTTTAGGGTTGAATGTTTTATCATGTTATTGTATTGCTGAAACTATGATGCAATAACAAATTTTGAGCATTTTAATGAGCATTTGCTGGTTTTTATTGTGTAAAGTCTCTATCATATTTTTAAAATTATTTGTGAAGAAATTGGGGAAAAATGTCCAGTGAGTGGTATTGAAGCGGTGTATCTTGCCATCCTATGAGGTTTAATAGTAATAGATAAATTTTTATTAAATTCCTGAAGTGTGGGCCTATCTACTCATTTTGGTAAAGATTATATTATTAGAGGAGCTTATATTCTATTGTGAGGTGATATTGCAAAAGGCTGTAGTGAAAGAGGTGGAGAATTTTGTGTTAACATGTAGACCCTCGATGATGAAGACCCTCGAGTAGTAACCTTTCGAGGTATTTCCAGAGGGATTTTCAAAACATAAAATTTACTGTTGCATGAGGTTTCTTTATGGAGACAAAGCTTTGAAGGGCAAATAAATATTTTTACAATAATAGATAAGTCATCTATTATTAGTTAATAGTTATTTATTGTAAATATCTAGTTAGCTTTTGCTTTTTTAGCTTTATCTGTTAGAATAGAATAATTCTATTCTTTTTTATAGTTTCCTAAGGAAACATCTCTTTATTCTTTTGTATAAATTGACTTTTCGGTCTCTGTTAATAACAAGCAAGTATTTACCAATTACTTCCGTAATATGGTATCAGAGCCTAGACTTCAAATTTTTTCGAATTTTTTATAATTTATTTCGAAATTATCTGCTTCATAAAAATTCGAAATTCTTTCTGAAGTCTTACTTACTTCATAATACTTAGTCATAGCTAGGGTTTCAGAGACAAAAATCTGCGAATTCGTTTAAAAAAAGGCGTATTTTCTTGGGCGTTTTGGTTTATGCTGTCCTTGCAAAAATGCCTTTGTTCTGGAACAAATCGGGCGTCTTTTTGCCTAAAAACATCCTTTTTTCTACCATTTTTTTACCTCCATGGTTGCTGACTATATTTTTTCAAAAACCCTAATTTTTGAGCTTGGAAAAATATTTTGATTTTAGAGTCTTGGTGGGTTTTTTTGAGAGCTCAACTGGGTTGTCATCTATTTTTTTTTGGGTGCCTCGATTTTCGAGCCAGCAGATCCAAAAAATCACCAGATATTCCTTATGGGTTTCTTGAGCTCTCTTTTGGGTCCCTCTTTGATTTTTCTACGTCTTCCGTTTTTTGCCTCGAAGAACATGCCTTCACAGATTTTCACAATTTTTCATTGGAAAACGTGCTATGGCATCTCTGACAAACATTCTGCTTGAGCATAACTCCAAATTCAATGGTCGAAATTATGGCACTTGGAAGCAATGGATCATTGCAATTTTTGAATATCGGAACACCGATCAACTTGTTCTGGGTGTTACGAAGCGTCCTACTTCTCCAAGTCCTGATCAAGATACATGGGATCTGAATAATCGAGAGGCAGTGATGCTTCTCAAATTATCCGTGGCTGATGATCAGCTTTCTCAGATGACATCTAGCAAGACATTTGCCAAGATCTAGACACATCTCAAAGGTCCTTCATGAGACTTTTGACAAAAGCAAAGCCTTCTTTCTGAAAAACATTGTTTTTTATTGTCATGGATGAGCGCACCTCGCTCCAGGCACACTTGAGTCGGATTCAGGAAATCCGTGAGCAGTTACTTGCCATCGGTTGCAAGATGGAGGAAGAGGATATTGTGGTTATCACTCTTTAGAGTTTACCAAAATTCTATGAGCATTTTATCGAGACTCTCAACATCGCATCTTCTGGTGTTGATTTGAAGTTCACTAATCTCTGCACACTGCTGCTTCAACAAGATCGGTGGAAACAACAGTTCGATAGCAGCTCCAGTTCCATCTCCACAGACCAAGCCTTTGTTGCGAAATCCTTTCAGAAGGATAAAAGCAAGTTTCAATAGCTATCTCAACAGAAGTCTTCTGCTCCAACACCAGATGGTTCTCAAAAGAAGAACATTCAATGCAACTACTGCCACAAGTTTGGACACATGAAAGTTGAATGTTGGAAACGCTTAGTTGCACAGTCTAAGTAATCAGGTTCGTAGCCCAAAACGAACAGTGCAGAGCACATTGAGTAGGTGGAATCTGCCTTTTACGCCTTCATGTCTGAAAGACTTGTAGATCATGTGAAGTTGTTTGCTTGGTACATTGATTCAGGTGCCTCTCGTCATTTCACTCATTGCAAAGATTGGTTTACTGACTACTAGCCTTATTTAGATTGTTATTTTTGGTGGCGGAGACGAGTACACGGTTGTCGGTAAAGGCAACATTCAGATTCAATCTGTTGGGAGGAATCTCATATTCCTTGATGTCTACCATGTTCCAGGGATGGAACTAAATCTACTCTTAGTCAGTCAGTTGCTGCGACATTCTCCACACTTGGCAGTCACCTTCAGTTCACATCAGTGCACCATTACTGATCAAGTGACTAAGTCTACTATTGCAGTGGGTCTTGAGGATCATGGTCTTTTTAGACTTATTGTTTCTGGTGATTTTTAGGACTTAGCTATGGCTGCTCGACGATCTTCTATTAGCACACTTTGGCATCAACGATATGTGCACTTAAATTTGCATTATCTCTCACAACTTGCTCGGGATGAGCTTGTTCTTGGATTGCTAGAGATTCAGACTCAATAGCTTAGAGTTTGTGATGCATGCCAGGCTAGGAAGCAACATCGCACACCTTTTACCAGTGGCGACTCATGGCGAGCTTCTCAGGTACTTCAGCTTGTACATGTCGATATCTCTGGCCCTATGTCTACTCCTATTTTTGGGTCTAGGTATTTTTTGTTGTTTGTTGATGATTTCAGTACAAAAATGTGGGTGTATTTCCTTAAAAAGAAATTAGATGCATTTTTTGTATTTTAGAAGTTTAAACCTTTAGTTGAAAAAGAGTTTGGGAAATCTATTATTACCCTTAGATCAAACAATGAGGGGGAATTTTGTTCTAATGTTTTCTCTAGCTTTTTGGATACACATGGCATCAAATGCCAGTTAACCACACCCGACATGCCACAACAGAACAGTGTAGTTGAATGTTAAAATAGGACAATCATCGAGATGGCTCGATCCATGCTTGAACACAGACATGTTTCGAAGCAGTTTTGGGCAGAAGCAGTTAACACTGTAGTTTATCTGTTGAATCGGTCATCCACAGTGGTGGTCAAAGGTAAAACTCCGAAACAGGCCTAATTAGGTTGCAAGCCCAGAATCAACCACTTGAAGGTTTTTGGCTCCCTTGCTTTTGTTTGGATCCCTGATGCTTCACGCACCAAGTTGGATGCCAAGAGTCAAAAACTCATGCTTGCTGGATATAGCAGTCTTCACAAAGCCTCCCACCTAATCGATGTTGAGACATCTCGTCTCATCTACAGTCATGATGTAGTCTTTGATGAGTAGCGAGGACCTTTCATGCCTATTTTTCTTGTTTTTGATCCAGCAGACCAGCCTATGTAGGCTCATGATTTGGGAGTTCGGCTTCCATTAGGTCCACCTGATGGGAGGGCTCCAGTAGCTCCTATAGCTCCAGTTATACTAGTGATACTTGTACAAACACCTCCAGCTTCTCCTGTAGGATCACCTCGCTTCGTAGATGCTTCACTTGAGTTTGATCCAGATTCTTATGATAAGGATCCTGCTAATCAAGCATCTCCTGGTATCAATGTTGGTCATTCTCCTATCCTAAGTGGTGGGCTAAGACTCTTGCTGATCTTTGTGATGATGAGCTCATTGATTAGAGGACTACGTGGAAAAAGGGCAAAACTACAGATTCTGTTAACTTTGCTCTCATGACCAACATTCACAGTGTGTTTGAACCTCAAACATATTCCGAGGCTAAAGGAATTCCAGAGTGGGAACAGACCATGACATCTGAACACCAAAGCTTGCTGAAGAACAACACCTGAGTACTTTCTGATCTTCCACCAGGGAAGAAGCCCATTGGCTGCAAATGGGTCTACAAAATCAAATACAAATTGGATGGTACTTTGGATAAGTACAAAACTCATTTAGTGGCGAAGAGCTTTTCTCAGCATCAGGGCATTAATTATGAGGACACTTTTGCTCCTACTGCAAAGATGAGCACCATCAGATTAGTCGTAGCCATGGCACTATAGTTTGGCTGGAAGGTCTATCAAATGGACGTCAAGAGTGCTTTGTTGAATGGTGATCTCCATGAAGAGATCTACATGACGCAGCCTCCTAGTTTCAAGGTTGCTAGTAAAGACCATTAGGTTCTCAGAGTGGTAAAAGCTCTTTATGGCTTGAAGCAGGCTCTCGGGCATGGTACATAAAAATTGATAAGTACCTTAGTGATCAAGGCTTCAAGAGGATTTCTTCAGACTCAAATTTGTACATCAAGACTACTGATAGTGACATCATCCTTCTGGTTATTTATGTGGATGATCTGATCATCACTGACAGTTCGGCATTTTTTATTCAGGGAATCAAACATAATTTATGTCAGTCTTTTGATATGACTAACCTTGGGCTCATGCATTATTGCCTAGGTGTTGAAGTTTGGAAACAATCTTTTGGTGTATTCATCTCTCAGTCCAAATATGCCTAGGCCCTGTTAGACAAATTCCGTATGCAGGGTTGCAAACTTGCATCTACACCTATGGAGAAAGGTCTAAAGTTATCAACAAAGTCTGATTCTTCTTCCATTGATGATACTACATAATCAACTAGTAGGCAGCCTCATCTACCTCTCTGCTACTAGGCCTGATATCAGCTTCGCAGTTAGCTATATTTCACGCTTTATGATAGCTCCTAAGGCTGATCATTGGATAGCAGCAAAGCATGTGCTTCGTTATGTGAAGGGCACTTCAGATTATGGACTTCTATACTCTCAAAGTTCTTATCCTAAACTTAGTGGGTTCATAGATTCAAATTAGGTAGGCTCTGTTGATGATAAAAGGTCAACCTCTGGATATGTGTTCAGTTTGGGATTCGGTGCAGTCACATGGACCAATAAGGAGCAGGCAGTTTCTCTCTCCTTTATAGAGGCTGAATACACGGACTGTTAAGGCAAGATGTGAAGCTATTTGGCTTCATCAGATGCTTGGGGATATGCAGATGTCACCAGCAGGACCGACTACGCTGTTTGTTGATAATGGAGGCGTTAGCAAGTTAGCACGAAATCCAGTCTTCCATGAATGAACCAAGCATGTGAATGTTCACTATCATTACATACGACAGCTGGTTGAAGACGGGACTATAGATTTGCAGTATGTTCCTACCACAGATCAAACTACAAACATTCTCACCAAGCTTTTTGGTCTTGATAAGTTTGTCAAATTTAGAGGATAGCTTGGTGCTCTAAATAGATTAACCATTAAGGGAGGGTATTACAATAATAGATAGGTCGTCTATTATTAGTTAATAGTTATCTATTGCAAATATCTAGTTAACTTTAGTTGGCTTTCGCTTTTTTAGCTTTATCTGTTGGAATAGAATATTTCTATTTTTTTTTATAGTTTTCGAAGGAGACATCGCTTTATTCTTTTGTATAAATTGACCTTTCAGTCTCTGTTAATAACAAACAAGTATTTACCAATTACTTACATAATATATTTTTTAGGGGGTGTATTTGTTGGGGGCTCGATTCTTCATATTGCACATTGGAGGTAATTACCTAATTAAATATTTGATTGAGTGCATTTTTGCTGCATGAGCAAACTTTGCATTGTGGAGCCTGAATCATATTGTGTGTATTTGGCATATGAAACTTTGTATTTCCGTGAATTTATGGGCCAACTAATTTGCTAAGGGGACGAGAGCAACCTTTAATTAATTTGACATAAATATTTATGTTGGTCATGAATGTTATCATATGCTTCATCAACTTGATACTTTGAAGCTAACTCACAAGGTTCGAATTCGAATTTGAGTTCATCAATCTTAAAATTTGGAAAAAAAATCAACATTAAATTTACCCTATATAAATTTATTTGTTTTTAAATATAACTAATATATCCACAAAATTGTCAAAATAGCTTGGCATTGCTAAACAATTAAATAAAATAACTCAATATTATTTTAAAATAAAATAATATCATATTAAATAACAATATTATATTATATATCATAAAATTTGGATGAAAGTTTGGAGAGGGTAAAAATTTGCTGAAATTTGAATTTCATGAATTAAATTTAGCATATCCCATGACTTAGCTTTGAAGGTTTCTGATTATGGCCGATAAAGGAAATCTGGAACAACATTGACATCAACGCAGAGTAGTGGGGCGAAGATGCAAATCAGAGAAAGAGCTCAATAACTTAATAATTCACAAGCAAGTCTGCCAAAATTAACAAGAAGTCATGACAAGGTTTAGACAACGTCTGTT
The DNA here is from genome assembly GCA_028749045.1 of Cupressus sempervirens. NCBI lineage: Eukaryota > Viridiplantae > Streptophyta > Pinopsida > Cupressales > Cupressaceae > Cupressus > Cupressus sempervirens. The sequence goes on along the minus strand of CM053785.1, from coordinate 718,685,315 downwards.
ACAAAATCTTTGCAGAAAGTGGATGCAGGAGAGTTATGCCTAGGCATAGGGCAAGCACAAACATTGTTTCCCTTGGCATTATGCAGCAAGAGAGCCATTTTTGAAATTCTTTATCTGCCGCTATGGTTTGGGTTTGAACCACCTTCTTCTGTCCAGATGAATATTACAATTGGGGAAGCTGTTGAAAACGGTTCATCTGCATAGAATAAAAAGAGTTGTCGTGTGAATGTTATTTTTTTTGTAGAAATTCGTTACTATGTCGTGATAAATCTAAGGTATGATAAATAAGAGGAGATTTTATTAAGTAATATTTTGAGATAAAATAACGACACCTCTCATATCTTCTTATAAGTCAAAAATTTTAGAGCGTAAATGAAGTACAGAAAAGTAAAAAATGGTGATTAATGTTAAGCTGCAGGGTCAAGTAGAACATTATAGTTCTGGAAAAATAATATTGAAGATTGAATATTATATTGGTGCAAATGTTAGGAGTGCTTATTAATGAAGAGCAAGTTTTGGAAACATATGTATTGCTTGCCGTTTAGAAGTTTGATGAGGCCCAAAGACTATAGTAAAAAGATTGATTTATTTTCCGCGAGAGTAAAGTATCAGGTTTGTGCTGTGATTTGGTTATTAATGGTAGCTAGCACATGATAGGGTACCAGCATATGTGTTTGCTTCCCAAGGCTCATAGCTGGGCAAATATAATCACTGGAAGTAGTATTTTAAGTGCTGGAGCCTGTAAAACATTCTCAGAACTATGCAGAATATTCAAACTGTTTTATTTGCTACCAAGGAAGAAAGATAGATGCATTACTGGTTGATGATTCTTTAAGTATTGGTCCATTTTGGAGGTGAAAGACTCCTAAGATCTGATCAATTGCAAGTCTGCTATTCACATGCTTCTTGTTCAAACATGATGTGGAAAATGGCATGCTGGCTCTGCTTGGGGTTGGAAGAAAATAGTAGCTGTGTCATTGTGGTATAAACTGAGCACTCATATCACACTTTGTAAAGTTGTTTTTGGTCTGGTGGCATTGCATTACATCTGCAGTTTAATACAGGTCAGAGTTGGAATTCTGTATAGATTGTTAATGTTCTGGGTTAATTATCTTTGTTGGCATAGTCGTGTCTACACCCGCATACGATCTGCATGGGGGAGCTTGTCAAAACCATTTATAGCATAACTGCAAACTAAAATTCTCAACTACAAACAAGTGAAGTGTTTGAGAAAATTTCAAGAGTGGAAGGGTGAAACTTTACTATATTTATAATTCTGTAACATCAACTACCCAATTCAAGTTCAAATCCTGGGCTTATGATCTGTTGTATTTTCACATTGATGTTGAAGCTGAATGAGTATTTTAATATTTTATTGGGGGATACAATTCTCAGATTAAGTCAGAGCATTATTTTCTACAGTAGATGACATAGCAGTTTATGATTGTCATCTGTTATCGTAGGCTTAGATTGTGAGTGACTGTTTATGGCAAGGTAGTGCCTTACAAACTAGTTTTGATTACGTCAAAATAGGTTTTAAAGGACCCAAAATCTTGTACAAAGTATCATAGAAACAAGAGCAGAGATGCTCAGATACAAAAGCCTTGGAACCTAAAAAAGAGCAGACTAAACAAACTAAAAACAAGAGGCCAGAATACAACTATGCATAAAAGACAGCAAAAGGAGAGCAAAAAGACAGCCCCAAGATAGCTACAATGTCTTCAGAAGATCCGCTGCTTGGCCTGCCAGGATATTCATGTTTTCTGCAGAGACTTTCATATCATCCAGCTTTTTTGCTTCCACACCCTCACTTTTTTTGGAATTAGCCCTTGTACCCTTGCTAGGACCTTGGTCCTCTGGTCCTCTTTCATATCCTTAGAGCCTTGGCCTTTGCCTTGTTCAAGCTTGTTCAACAGGGTGTTAAAGTTGTCAGCCATTGTCTTCAAGATAGTGCAGTTCTGACCGGCCAATTTCTTAACCGTTGTTTCCAAGTTACTCACTCTGTTGTCCAAACCATCCACTCTTTTTTGAAGGTCTTTGCCCAGCTGATTCAGATTTTTGTTCTTGGCTTCAAGTGGTGGAACATGTTTCATCAAATTCTTTACCCCTTTAGCATTGCCTATAACCTCAGGAAGTCTGTCAATGTGCTGACCCAGCGTTCTCTCCCCCTAGCCGTCCTGCTGAGCTGATCCAAATCTCTCGAGATGTCCAGCATCTGCTGCTTTAGATTGCCGATATCTTAGATTGTAAGTGACTGTTTGTGCAAGATAGTGCCTTACAAACTAGTGAGTGTACGGAAGATCTAGTGGGGCTTTCAATTTGGAGAAATGAAAAAATAAAGACAACGGAAAATCTGAATACAATATTCTCTCAAAATTTTTTAATGAGATATTTTATGGTGAACAACTAAGAGATCTGCAGAATGAAAAAGAAATAGGAATTGGATTGTATATTGGCGTATTGCAATTGGAGTCCCTAAGATCACTCGATGGTCTTCTTACTAAGTTGGAAGAAGTGGATTTGTATTTATCCAAAATGTACTAGTCTGATTGGAGGCTCTTAAATGTTAGATTTAATAGTATGTCTGATAGATAAAACAATTAGCACAGGAGCAAAGTAATTCTTACTTGTATAATATTGAGCAGCCTGTTATTTGATTGTTGCAGATTTCTAGGACTTGTGAAACAGAGTCGACTTCCTTTTGTATTGCTACTAACTTTGGAATGGCTTTTGATTTAACCTGCAAGTTATATATATGTAATGGAGAGTATTGATAACACAAAGTGCAGACCGCTGATACAAGAATGCCGTGTATAGATTGATGTTTTATCAGCGTTCGGCAAGGCTCTTAATATATGATTTGAAGAGTCATGATTCCCGAAGAGTCATGTCTCTACGTGGCCTGAGTCATGCCTCTTCGGGGGCATGATTTGTTATGTATTATTAAGAACAGTCGTAACATAACTTTGTCCGCCGGTGTTTATTAAATCAAGGAGCCCGATCATAGTAATGTGACATTATATGTATATGGCTGCCGATAAACATACAGGTGTTTGTCGATGATTATCATAATTCAATTTGATATTATCCAAAACACACACACACACACACATATATGCATTGAATTTAATAATCAATAATAACACTTTACTGTTATCTGTTACACATAAACACACATTAGTATATCAGAGAAATAATTACTTTTACTGATGCTAAACATTAACACTCCCTCTTTAGCGAGGGAGAAGTAAATATCATTAGAATTTCAGTATAGAAATTTAATCACTTTATCTGATCTTCATACTACAAAATTATGAACACTTATCATAATGCATATTGAAAATCTCTAATTGTCTGAAACAATATCTAGAGAAGCCACAATATGAATGTTACCTATGATCTCTAATTGCTCGAGGCAATGTCTAGAGGTGTCCATAGGTTTTCATGATCTCTAATTGCTTGAGGCAATGTCTAGAGATGTCCATAGGTTTTCATGATCTCTAATTGCTCGAGGCAATGTCTAGAGATGTCCATGATAATAACATGAATTTGTTATCTATGATCTCTAATTGCTTTAAGCAATGTCTAGAGATGTCCATGATATAGGCTTATGACTTACAAGATCGTCACCTTGTAAATAATTACCTTCTGAATAAATATGTATATGAAAGATTGTCACCTTTCATTACATATGATGCTACTAACAAACAATAGAAGAATAAACACATGAATTTAAAATTTAGTTTAATATTCAATATTACAAATTAATCATACCAAGTTTTTCTTTGAAGCATTTCAACTTCACTTTAGCAAGAGGCTTGGTAAAGATATTAGTTGTTTGCTCATTAGTACAGATATACTCTAATTGAATGATTCCTTGAGTCACCATGTCTTGAATGTAATGAAAAGGAATTTTAATATGCTTGGAGCGATTGTGGAATACCGGATTGATTGAAAGCTTGATGCAACTTTGATTATCACAATGAATCATAGTGGGTTTCAAAGGTTTTTTAAACAAATCTGCTATCAATTTTTGTAACTATACCGCTTCTCTAGCACCCAAGGAGGATGTGATGTACTTTGTTTCAGTGGAACTTAATGCAACCGAAGTCTGTTTTCTGCTGGACCAAGAAATCACGCCAAATCCTAAACTGAAGCAATATCTAGAAGTACTTTTATGTTCAATGGAACTGCCTGCCCAATCAGAATTTGAATATCCATGAAGTTTGATGTTGACTTTCTCATATTTGATTCCCATTCCAATAGTACCTCTTAAGTATCTCAAAATGTATTTTGCTGCATATAGATGTATTTTCTTTGGTGCACACATAAACTGACTCAAGGTTTGAGTAGCATAGCATATGTCAGGACGAGTATTAACCAAATACATTAAAGATCCAATAATTTGCCTGTAGTAAGTGGAATCAGCAGGTTCATATTGGATCACGTCATCTTTCAACTTATGTAAATTTACTTCCATAGGTAGCTGTAGGTTTACATTTCATCATCCCAAATTTAGTTAAGATATCCACAGTGTATTTTCCCTGATTTAGAATAATGTAGTTATCCTGCTGCCAGACTTCTAATCCAAGAAAGTAGTGAAGTAGATCTATGTCATTCATTTCAAACTCTATTGTGAGTTCTTGTTTGCATTTTTTTATGAAATATCCCTCACTTGTTATGAACAGATCATCTACATATAACACAAGTATAATCATATCATCACCATCTGATTTGAATTATAAGTTAGGATCAACTTCATTTTTGGAATATCCTAACTTGAGTAAATAGTTGTCTATCCTTTCATACCAAGCTCTGGAAGCCTGTTTGAGACCATAAAGTGCTTTCTTTAACTTACAGACATGAGTTTTGTTGTCATGAGTATTGAACCCTTCTGGTTGCTCAATGTAGACTTCTTCTTCAATCTTTCCGTTGAGGAATGTTGTTTTGACATCCATCTGGTTTACCTTCCAATCCTTGGATGCTGCAATAGCCAAGATGGTTCTAACAGAAGTATATCTAGCAATTGGAGCAAAAGTTTCTTCATAATCGATGCCTTCTTTCTGTGAGAACCCTCGTGCTACAAATTTGGCTTTGTATTTTTCAATGCTACCATTAGATGCATGTTTAATTTTGAACAGCCATTTGGAAGAAACAACTGATTTGTTCTTAGGTCTTGGTACCACATCCCATACATCATTTTTTAATATAGAGTTATATTCTTCAATCATTGCTTTTTTCCAAGACTGATTTGAAAGTACTTCTTTTACATTAGAAGGTTATGTTTTTATAAGTTTAGTTAACAAGGCAACATAACATGATTGATTTCTAGTTCTTTTGCTCTCTCGCATAACTTGATTAGGTTCAACATGATTCTCTTCTATCATTTTCCTAGCCCAGAGTGGCCTCTTTTTATAAGTGATATTTTCAGATTCTTCATGAATAGGCATAGTGGAATAGGAGGGTTCAGAATCATCCTCCCTCTCAATTTCTGTTTGTTGCTCTTATTCAGGAATAGACTCAGTAATAGATTCATCATTGTTTTTGGAAATTTTAAAGGCAGTATTTTCTTCAAACTTTACATCTCTGCTAATCTCAATTGTTCTTTGTCATGGAATGAAGATTCTGTATCTTTTAGTTGTTTCACTATATCCAATAAATATTCCCTTTTTCCCAAAAGGTTCTAGTTTTGTTCTTTTCTCTTTAGGTATGTGAATATAAACTGGACATCCAAATATTCTCAAATGACTTAGATCAGGTTTAATGCCAGTGAGTACTTCTTCTGGAGAAGTGTTTTCTAAAGCTGAGTGGGGCATCTGTTTTGAATGTAAACAACAATGTTAGATGCTTCGATCCAGAAGGAAGTATGAAGGTTTTGATTGTGCATCATAGCTCTAGCTGATTCAACAATTGATTTGTTTTTGTGTTCCACAATTCCATTCTATTGAGGATTATAAGGTACAAAAAACTCCCTCTTAATCCCAATTGTAATGTAGAAATTCTTAAAAATATCTAATACTTTCATCTCCATTGTCTGATCTTAGGGTTTTTATTTTATGTCCCGACTGATTTTCAACTAAGGCTTTGAACTCTTTGAATTTAGCTAAAACTTCAGTTGATTCCTTTTGTTTCAAGAAATAGTTCTAGGTTCTTCTAGAATAATCATCAATAAAAATTATATAGTAGAAGCATCCATTAAGAGAGGGTACAGACGTAGGACCGCAAAGATCAGTGTGAATTAGTTCAAGTATGGATTTAGATTTGTGATCACTTTTACGAAATGATTGTTTAGTGTTTTTGCCTAAAGCACATCCTTTGCAAACATCTAAATGATCGGTTTTTAGGCTAGGTAGACCTTTTACTATTTTTCCCATGGATGATAAAGCCTAGTAGTTAAGCTGACCTAACCTCCCATGCCAAATTTCAAAGGAGATTGTGGTTTCATGACTTAGAGCTAATTTTGTATCTTGACTATTACAAAGTTTGTAAAGACTTCCATCTCTGAAACCAATAGAAATAGCTTTCTTAATATTAGAATTCTTGGGCCAGGCTAGAATTTGTCCTCTAGAAATGTGATTTTGAAACCCTGATCAGCAATACCAGAAATAGAAACTAGGTTTCTTTTAATCCTTGGTACATATAAGACATTCTTGAGTTGTAGAGTGGTTCCTGAATGTAGTTGAATTGAACAGGAACCTGTCCCTTTAATAGGATGAGTAATCTCCAATGGTGACTTCTTCTGATGCTTGTTCAGAGAAGGTTTCAAATTTGTCTTTAAAACCGGTGATGTGTCGAGATGCTCCGCTGTCAATGATCCAAGTGTTATTATTAGAATTTAATTCACTTGAAAGAGCTAAGTAAAATGCATAGTTTTCTCTTCCTTCTTTCTCTTCACCTTCTTCTTTGATTTCAACAAGTGCTGCTTGAATTCTTTTCTTTTCAGGACAGAATTTGTGGGGGTGACCAATTTTGTCACATTTAAAACATCTAACTTTTGATCAATCATGTTTCTTGAAGGATTTGTTGGACTCCTTTTTGTTGTATTTGAATTTTCTCTTTTTATTTGATTTTACATGAAGTGCTTAGATTTCTCCCTCTTGATTTGTACTCAGTCCTCTTGAGACTAGTCTAGAATTTTCTTGAGTGCATTCATTTTTTTATATATCAAATTTTGGAAGTTCGGGCCGAGAACTTAACCCTTGAATAAATGTTTCCCATGATAATGGAAGACCTCTTAGAGTTATCGTGCTGAGTTCTTTGTCAACAACTCAATTGTCCATGGTTGTTAGTTGATCTTTTAGTTCAGAAATTCTTAAAAAATATGAGGTGATTGATTCTCCATTTTTCATCTTAATATATAGTAGATCTTGTTTTAAGGTTAATAATCTACTAGTATTATTGATTTCAAATGTATATTTAATTGTGGAAAACATTTCAAATGCAATTTTCAGATTAGATATGGATGGTAGGATATGATCTTTTACGGAATCTATGATAATCTTCATTGCTTTGTTATTATGTCTTTTCCAAGTTACTTTCTCTGGTCCATTTTCAGGCATGGTCATATTTGATTCAATAAATTCTTCTAATTTCATTTCTCTTAATATTATCATTACTCTTATTTTCCATGAAGAAAAATTTGATGCACCCTCAAGCCTATCTTCTAGTCTCACATGATTAACCATTTTAAAATTTGGAGTTTTAGCCTCAAAAAACTGAGATTTTATATATATATGTTGTGCAATAGTTTTTCTATCAGAATGGCTCTGATCCCATGTTAGATTTAATAGTATGTCTGATAGATAAAACAATTAGCACAGGAGCAAAGTAATTCTTACTTGTATAATATTGAGCAGCCTGTTATTTGATTGTTGCAGATTTCTGGGACCTGTGAAACAGAGTCGACTTCCTTTTGTATTGCTACTGACTTTGGAATGGCTTTTGATTTAACCTACAAGTTATATATATGTAATGGAGAGTATTGATAACACAAAGTGCAGACCGCTGATACAAGAATGCTGTGTATATATTGATGTTTTATCAGCGTTTGGCAAGGCTCTTAATATATGAACTGAAGAGTCACGCCTCTTCAGGGGCATGATTTGTTACATATCATTAAGAACAGTTGTAACATAACTTTGTCCGCTAGTGTTTATTAAATCAAGGGCTCGATCATAATAATGTGACATTATATATATATGGCTGCTGATAAACATACAGGTGTCTGTCAATGATTATCATAATGCAATTTGATATTATCCAAAACACACACACACACATGCATTGAATTTAATAATCAGAAATAACACTTTAACTGTTATCTGTTACACATAAACACACATTAGTATATCAGATAAATAATTACTTCTACTGATGCTAAAACATTAACATTAAATTGCGCCTTGCAGGTGCCAATTGTTACCTTAGTGCACCATTTGTTATTGGAGCATATGAGAGGAGATGTGAGACTACTAGTTGTCCCATGTGTTAGTGAGATTATCAAAATAACACTAGTCACACCTTACAATGACAACATATTAAGAAGGGTATTACAGCTGGTTGTGGACAACATGGGCTACATGATAACAAGGACTGTACTCTTGGTAAGAAAGTAAAGGTTTTAGAACTCTGGGCAATTACCAGATTTTTTATTATTATGTTGGATCTTGGTTGAGAAGAAATGATTCTACAGTTGATATAATGTTTCTTAAGGGAATACAAGAGACATCAACCAGACAACGTGAAAGTTTGCATAAAAACCATAATGCCATTAATCCTAGATGAGGATGATGACATATGTAAGAAATTACAATCTGATTTGTTAGCTAGATTGATAAGGAAGAATAGAATCACCCATGGCATAGAAGCTTGTGGAAGAATTGATTGAACAAACGTTTAACATGTTAAAAGAATTAATGACAGAACATGAGTTAAGATCAGCAAGCATACAAGTTGCAGGGTATATGAATTTGAGCAAGAACCAAATGAGAAAAAAGAGCAGCTTTGTTTCACTTGCAAGCGTGCTTGGTCTCTTGGTCACTTTTGTGACTGGAACAAAGATGATGAGTCATTTGTGCAGAGCAGCATTGAGAAAGTTGAGAACTCTATAGTCTAACATCAACATAATGAACCATGAGATGGAACCATCTATGGATCATACTAAGGATTAGCTAGTATCTTGTTTGGTGACTTGGAAGTGGTTATTGACAAGCCCTTTCATGAGATTGTCTATCCAAAGATGAAAATGTATGTCTCCAACAGGATGAGTTACTTGAAAACAATGATGTCATAGTTGTTGAGACAATATATTCTAAGATGGAGGAAAATTCTGAAGTGTGCTGGAAATGAAAAATCTTCCAATCTAGGGATTCCCAATCTAGTATTCATGGACTAGAGCAAGATGAAGTCACATTAGGGGATGATTTGAAGGATCAATTAGAAATTCTATGCCTAGATGATGATTTGGAGTGTATAATTTGGGGACAAGCTGAAAGTATTGGATGATATGTGGTCATTGCAGCCTTAGAGCATCTCGAAAACATCCATAAAAACATTGAAGGTACTTGTGGGAAGTTCAAAGTGTTGAAAAGGGGAAGGGAATAATGAGTAGAATTAATAGTGCATACTGCATACCTTCACACTCTAAAAAGGGCATTGGAAAGAATGAAATTAAATTACTTGAAGTTGCTCAAAGATAGAGATATGGCCATGTATAAAAGATGAGGAGGTAGATGAGCTTTGCCTACAATTGTGTATGACACACTATTCATTACAACTGACTAAAAATCAGATTTGTATGACAACCAATCACAGGGAAGATGATCATTACAACAGGCTAAAAATCAGATTTGTATGACAACCACTCATAGGGAAGATGATCTTAATTCAATATCCTAGGAGATCATACAAATTATTGAAGGAATCGACACCACTGTTGAAGATGAAAGAAAGCATATCATTCCCACCCTCCCTACTCAAACAAGACATTTTACTAAAGATGATCAAAGGGACTAACAAGAAGTTATACTTGAGAATTCTGATTTTTACAACAATAGCATGCTTTCACAAAACTATAAGATAGCATATTTTTCACACGAGGACGAAGATGAATCGAGTGATTCTAGCTCTGAAATATTGTGTGTTGATGATCATTTCGTTGATGGAGGTGAAGAGTTGATTGATAACACTTATGATGAAGCAGGAAATTCAGAGTTGTCCTTGATGTGTATTGAGCTTTTCTACAGTTTATCTAGAGACTTGTGACTGAGTTTTTATGATATGGCAGTTATTTATTTACTTGCTGATGATTTTATCTTCATGCCTTCATCAGTTATTAGTGGCTACCCTGTTGATCTACCATTTTATTTTCAGAATTTGTATGGTCTACAAGGAGCATTGAGTTGTATATAAAGATGTGGAGTCATCTTTACTTGAGGGATATTCCATATGAGATGCTTACCTCTCCATTGCAGTGGCACAGTGATGACATTGTCGACATTTTTGTTGCTGACCTAGGCTATGGTAGCGACATTTTGAAACTTGATGAGTTGATTTTCATGCATATGGGGTGTGTGTTTGGCATCTACTTGTTTAGTTGGTTGATTCAGGAGGTTGGTGGATGGTTGGACATTTATTCCCACTCCCACGATCATGTCGACATTATGATTTGGGACTAGGAGTTGACAAGATGAGTACCTTTCATTTTGTGGATTGGACAAGCAATCTCAAGGAGGGAGGATTGCAATGTCCCTTTTTGGGACATTAGAGAATTTAAGCCAAATTCATAAAATAATTTTGAAGTGACTTAATAGTTTAAGACTGATTATTTCAAGACATTTTGAAATTGAATAGGAGAGCGAAAGGTGACCAAAGGGGAAGGAGATGGAAGACATAAGGGGGACTGTGAAGAGTCTACCAGGTTGAGCTTAAAGAAGGGAGAGGAGCTCATTTGCAGCTATGGTTGGATTTGGAGACTCTTTCAGATTTCTCTTTTAAGAAATGTAGAAGCTTGTTGCTTCCAACTTTAGAACCCGAGAGTGGAACCCTTCAAGCTTCTTGGGTAGATTAGACACAAACCTGATTCATGTATGTGATGAATTCACATTAGAATTCACAACTGGAGTTATAGGTGCATTTCATGGTTTTCCAATCTAACAGTTGACACTGTTTTGAAGATTGGATTTTTATCATGTTATTGTATTGCTGAAATTATAATGCAATAACAAATTCTGAGCATTTGTTGGTTACTATTGCTGGTTTTTATTGCATAAATTCTCTTACATATCTGAAATTATTTGTGAAGAAATTGGGGAAAAATATCCATTGGGATATTAAATGTGATCATGGAGGCATGGGTGGACAAGTCGTGCCATATAAAATGTTGAAAATAATTGCAGTATAAGAGTTCTAGTTTTAGTAGTCATCTATTAGCAATAGAGGTGTGATGCAGTTGCTTGGTCCCCCCTTTGACGTGGCCAGATCAGCTCTAATTGCATCTCATTGCATATACACTCCTCTCTCTGTTGTGAGGACTTCAACAATTTTCATTGTTTTGCTATTAGATCACTCAGCCATGGGGAATTTCGTGTTGCCTAACCAATTGATATAATATTTCCCATTTACGCTCAACTTGTAAAATATTTAAAACCCAATGCCGATTGCTGCATTGCATTCATCAGAACAAGAAATAGAAAGAGGTGAAGAGTATAGCAGAAGACAAGGAGCAATTTCCGAGATATCAATTGGATGTTGACTTCGGTTTATGAGGTTGTTGCTAGGGGTACCTAGTTACTATGATTTATGCATGATGCAACTTGTTTTTGGCATCTTTCATTGCAAATTATCTTTCATGCCATGCTTATGATTATTAGATTGTCAAATGGATTATGGAACAATAGAGATCATTTTTACCTTAGATGATTGCTGAGAGTTCTTTGAGACTTATTTTCTATTCGATGCTTAAGTATTTTGATTATGCCTCTATTAGTTATGGTCCTCAACTGTAATGGGCACCCCTGAATGTCCCAAAAAACTAAACCAAATTGCTGAAAGGAATTATGTCAAACAGTTTGCATTCAACCTCTTATTTCTCCGTTTAATGTTTTAAACCCCTTATAACTCCGGAAATCAAACGTTTATTTGTTTGTTGTGTTTTGTGCATGGAATTGGTATCATACAACATAAACAAGAAAGAAACTACAATAATATGCAAAGTGGAAATGAACTGTTGCCAATAAAATGTTATTTTCAGAATTCATAAAACCAAATACATGGCAGATTTATCAACTCACTAATTACTTCAGCATTATTGACATAATACTCCAGCCCATGCTTTCGAACTTGCTGCAGTGCCGCGTGAATAGTGTCGCGTGAATAGTGCCGTGTGAATAGTGTTGCGTGAATAGTGCCACATGAATAGTGCTGCTACAGTACTTTGTCCTTCAATCAGTCCACTACCTTCATAATATCATTCCCTCAAAGCAGCATAAGTGTCAGACAAGTAGTGAAGAAGATATGAGCAAAATACCAAATCTGCTTGTAGCTGGAAATGCAACTAAACTGCCTGATAATGAAGCCGATAACAAAGAATTCCAAAGGCCAAACCCCAAGAGAATGACGTCTAGAATGTTACAAGAGAGGATAAACGACCTCAAATGCCAAGAACGGAGCTGCAACTCACACACCAATTTCTTCTCATATTCAACCTGTCTAATGAAGCCACAAATGCTTCCTTTTATTCTGTTTCCAAGGGTCCGCTCAACTCATATGGGCAATGTGGGATAAAAGATGTGTAATATATAAAACATATATTAAAATACCCCTTATGTCTCCCTTGGGTACTCATCTCCATAAAATAAATATTAAAGTAACACTTTAATATTTTACAATTTAATTAGACGTTACTTTAATAAAACTTCAGGCATTAAAATGTATTAGCAATTGGACTCCGAATAATGCGAGTGATAGCTCATCGGAAAGCTCTCATCGAGGAGTATCAAATCCAATCACCAAAATCGACCTGCACTGTGTCCTGCCGACTTACTAAAAATAGTAAGTATGTCTAAAATTGAGTAAATCAACTTCGTTTTGGCCCAAACTGGAAATGACTAGGCCAAAACACTCCAGGATCCCATTAAACCCTTTGTTAGCCCTCGGGACCATGTAGAACAAGGCTAACGCACACACACTTGGTCAACTGCTAAAATGGGGACATTACAAACATACTTTGGTGTTTTTGTTTTTATATCTCAAGTTGCTCCTATGGTTTTTGAGCTATGGCTACGTTTGTAACTATTATTCTTGGTTCAGTTTCTTGTCTTTTATGTATTTGTTTTCGGTGGCTAATGACTTAGCTGCTGAGTCAGCTTAATATGCATATGTGTTGTTTAATGTCGTCGATGTGAAGTCTTTAGTTGTTGCGGAGGTTATACAGACATTTATTTGTTTATGCGGTTTTTGATATGAAGTGCCAATACTCTTCATGGTGTCGTTAGTTCATTTGGTGTCAACTCACAACACTCTCTACGAGTGTGGATGTTTGTAACGACAAGAGTCTTATTGTTCGCCAATCCCTCATACTTGGGATGTTGCGATCGTGGGTTATTTCGTATTGTTCATTCTCTTGTGGAGTTTTATTAGAGTTCACATAAGATTGCTAATAATTCAATTTTTATTGATTCTAGAATTATTTATCAGTGTTTTAATCTATGTAGTCAATACATGCTATATTGTGTATGTGAACAGTATCGAAGTTATTTCTATATAGCATGTCCAGATTGTATTAGCTCTATATTTTCTATATTGTACATTATCTCATCAATTTTATGTTGTTTATTTGCATCCAATCATTGAATGATCGATGAGCAGTATTTAGGCTTTGTGATTAAATTTGTTCAAAGTTGAATCTAGGATCATTGATTGTAATGTTGAGGATATCAATAAGTAGCAAATATTTTGTAATTGTTTTTGCAATATGAGTAAACACATCATCATTTTGTGGGCTGGGTCGTTTTTCTCACAAGGAGGGTTTTTCCTAAGATAACTTCTTGTGTTATGTGCTGTTTCGAATTTTTGTATTCCATTTGATGCAATCTTATATTTCTTGTTCGAAATTTTAGCTCACATTTAGGTGATGATAGTTTGAGGGCAATTTTTAAGGGGACTATAGGGGATACATTTTGCATATGATAGTTTGAGGGTAATTTTTAGGGGACAACAAGGGGTAATGATATACAGATTTTATATGTTCAAATATATCTATATCTATCTAGGTTGCATTGGGACGCATACCCTCACCCTTGGGATGCATATCCATGTACCCAAGTACGAGGTACGCATACCGAGTACTCAGTGGAGAGCATCATAGCTAAGGACCTTGATTAAGATTCTAATTTTTGTGTCGGTTTTTTGTTTGCATACCAGCTTGTTGCTTATCAAGCTTATTTCAATACGTAATCAATTTGAAACATTGAAACAATACTGAGTAGCAACAAACGTTATCACTGTTCAAGTCAAAAGTTCATCATTTGCAACATGTCATTGTTATATGATTTATGATATTCTTGTTCATTTTTAAAGTCTGTTTTCTCTGTGTTATGCATCTAAACATTTGTCATATATTATTATTACAAACATATTGAAAATCAATCTGAAACTAAAAACAGTACATTACATTTGCAAACTTTATCACTGTTCTTGATTTTAAAAACCATTGTCAAGACTCATTATTTCAGATTCTCTATCAATCTTAAATCATATGAAAAAAAGTTTTGATGTGTCCAAGTACCCCCATACCCTATTTTGAAAAATAGTCATACCCGTACCCATACCTTAAGTACCCAAGTACTAATGTCTCAGTGCAACCTTGATACACACACACATATGTATATGTATATGTTGATATGTATAGATTTTAGATATGTAAATATATACACACACATACATATATAGCAGATATGACCACGTGTATATATATATATACACACACACACATTTGTATATATGTATGTATGTGTATATATATTTGTGTATACTTACATATATGTATTTATCTGTATATACAGATGTATATATATTTAAATATATGTACTATGTATAAATATATGTATATTTATCAGATATGCAAATATATATATATATATATATCAGGTATGTGTTTGTATGTATCTATATCAGATATGTCCATGTACATATATATACATAAATGCATACACACACACACACACACACATACATATGTATGTATGTGCATATGCAAGTATGTTTGTGTGCAAGTGTGTGAATTTTCAAAATATATTAATCTATGAGAGAGAGTGTATGTATATATATGTATGTGTATGCGTTTATGAATTTTTCAAAGAGAGAGAGAGGGAGAGGTCAACGATTGATGACAATAGTATTAATATGTAAACAAATTATGAGAGTCTTTTCCACAACATTTTCATAGAGCCCTTAAACCGTAACTATTTATTGAAATATAATTTGACTAGCTCAGGGGAAATAACAAAGAAATGTGTAGGATTAATTAGTTTATCCATGATTTCGCCCTCCCAATATTGAATTAGAATAGGAAGCAAATCCAAGTCAGCTTATGCTTTTTATTGATTCGTTAGCAAATTGTGTTATCTCTCAAATATTTTGAGCAACACAATAGCTATCTTGAGTTCTTATAGATTGTACAACTTTACAAAAATCCTCATTAATTTGTGGAGTTTAAATTGTATGCAAGCAGAACTGATGTTGCAACTGCCATATATCATGTAAAACCTTATTCTAAATAGTAGTATGGTGGCTGGAATGATTGTTTTCAGTAGTTCTAATGGTTAAACTCAAACCCCTTACAAACTACATGATACATGGGAGATCTCGTAAAATCTGCTGACCTGTTGTTATATATGATTGATAATAGCAATTCAAAATTGGAAACCCTATAAATCGATAATATAAAAACGGCGCAATAATTGCCATACTCCTCAGATGCAGGGAATGCTTGGCGGTCCCTAAGACGGCCAAGGGACATCTTAGACGGCTCCTAGTCGTCCTGGGTGACATTGCCTACATGAACGGCATGGGGACATTTCCCTCATTTCCCACAAACTCCCAGACAGGAGGAATGGCAGGGCGTCATCTTGCCATCCTTGGAATGCCTAGTGGACAAGGATGCTCGCTTTAAGGGCAGGGGGCGTGCCCCTGTGTAACATTGATGGATTGTTATTGTACTCATTCTTTAGAATTTTAGCTTCTTTTTGTTGTTTTATGTTATTTTTAGTTGTTTTTGATTTACTTGTATTTTAACAGTTTGAATAGTAATCTAATGTTATTTTAACAGCTATTTACTAGGCATCCCTAATATTCACATTAAAATTTTCCATCTGCAAAACCCTTCCTTGGATCTCCATATCCCCCATCCTTAAAACATGGAAAAGTGCTTGTTATATCCTGCTCAATTTAATTTTGGGTCATGCACATTTTCATAAGTTAAATTTGTGTAATATGGGTCATGCATTTTTATGTTTTCTGATTGGCAATAGTTGTAGAAAACATTTTTATATGGTAATCTATTTTCTTTAATCAAGAACTCATTTTTTTGCAGCCTCAAGCTGAAATCAGGAGCTACCCAGTAGAGCCTATAGGGCCAATTGCTTGCAATACTGATGGCACATATATTGTTGGTGGAGGTTCATCAGGAAGAATCTATCTGTGGGAGGTATATATCATGAATTTTCTTATTCTCTTCTCTTTTGATTGTTACCACACAACTTGAATTTATGCTGCATGGCTTATGGTGGTGTATTGAGATGATTTTTGCAAGCAATTTGGCTGTCAAGAAAGTACCTTCCTCATGGAATAGGTGAAATAGAAAAGACAGATGTTTTGCCTTTTGTTCTTGTCATTTTTTTCTTGGTCTGGGTACTTGTGGAGGGACTCTCTCTCTCTCTCTCTTTTCTTTGGGGGTTGTATACAATGTGTACATATATGATCAGTAAAACATGAATATTAAATTGCAGGTGGGAAGTGGAAGACTCCTTAGGGTATGGCCTGCCCATTATAAGGCTGTTACCTGTTTGGTGTTCTCTGACGACGAATCTCTTCTAGTCTCTGGAGCTGAAGATGGCTTTGTTAGGGCATGGCCTCTTCTAATGTATGATATGATTTATTTTATATGTTATTATTGCAGTTGATAAATGCCTGATCTCTTTATTCTTTCTACATTTAGTGAGCAGGGTTCCCTCTTTGCTTCCTGACATATATGTTTGTCCTGCAATGTAGAGCTTTAGATGAAGAAGCAGCTTTGCAAGCTGAAACTCACTTTCAACCTCTGCACAACTTTTCTGCTCATACTTTACCTGTAACAGATATTGTATGTGGTTATGGAGGATGCAGTGCAATTATAGTGTCATCCTCCTTGGATTTCACTTGCAAGGTAATATAGTACTGCATATGTCCAATAAATTATAAAAGTGTGAAACCTTATTTAATGCCTGGGTCAAAAGAACAAGTTTGAAGGGCCTGATAAGACTCTTATTAATAAATCTTTTATCTGAGAAGTTGTTGATGTATGTGAAGTAATAGTATCTTGTTTTCTGCTTGGTGTTATATTTATCAATTTCAGATGAAATAAGATGATCTAACTTTGATACCGATCAAAAAAAAGATGATCAGCTTAGGAAATTAACTGCATATATTTCTACCCTTCATATATTTAAGATCTGCTTCAAATTCTTTTCCAATTCCACACACTACCTCTTCTCACTATTTACAATCACCTTTTATGCATTACCTCTTTTTACTATTTACAATCACCTTTTATACATTACGTCTCTTAAGAAGAGAGACATCCTTTGGAAGAGTGATGTCCTTTCAAAACAATCACGACTCTTCCATCCTTTTGTGTTTGTATGATGATCTTCACATAACACACTTCATTTTTTCCCTTTAGTAAGTCTGCCTGCAAATAGAAAGGTTTGTTTCGCTTTGTTCCTTCGGCAAGTTATACATTTTTAAACGTGCAAGGGCATGAGGCCCTTCCAAGAGTATCTTTCTCTTCTTTGCTTGTAAGTTTCGTAGTACCCTGGTTTGCCCACTAAGGATTGTCATGGTATTCTCTAATCGTCTTGTTCTTCATTTTTGAGCTTGGCAAAATGAATACTCTATTCTTGTATAGGGCAAGTTCTTCCACTACCTAGTATTTTTCATTTGGGTAGCTCCCTTCTAGGATGACATTGGCTTGTGGTTCCTTGGTGTGCTTGGCAATAATAGCATTCTTTTTGTCCACGGAGATGCTCGTCTTGGAGCATGCTTGGGTTTTCCATAAAAGGGCATCTGCTACAATGTTTCTTTTCTCCTTCATTTATTCAATATCACAGTTGGGCTTGTATTTTACTTAACCATTTCTCTTGTTTATCAATAAAATAATTTTGGTTTGGAATAAATCTTAAGACTATTGTAATTGTTTTTTACTTTTTACAATAAATCTCCCACAAACTAGGTATTGCTGGGATTTGGCCAAGTCATGCATGATTGCTAGTATCTTCATGTCATATATGGAATGACTTCTCTTGTTTACTTGTAGTTTTCCACTTTCAAAGGCAATAGGATGTTTGTTTTCCAATGCCTTCCCCAAATGAAATATCCCTTCCCTAGTTCTATAAAGGATTCAGACTTTCCTTCATTGGCATTTTTGCAAACAGTTTGCAAGCAACCTTGGAATATACTTGGAGACTAAAATGCTTGAACAAATACCACTCTAGAAGAACAATACATATATAAATGCTAATGTAATAAACTGAGAATTCCAGTTTGCCTATTATGAAATGATAGTCTGTTTCACACAATAATTGTCATACAGCAGTATAGATATTCATATCTCAGAAAGTGATATCTCAAACACAAACTCTCATTGCACCAGTATTGAAAAAAACATACATACAGTTGTCTTACAGCCTTCCGATTAAAAGATTCGATAGCAAATATTATATTAAATGTAAGGAATGAGGTGTGGCACCTGTAGTTACAACGCTCGTGGATTCTTCAGAGCCCTTGCTGAATATGGTGTGCCGTCAGGAAATTATCTGCAGCAATGAATGGTGTTACTGCCACCTTAACCGCATGGGATCCTGTTTTTGCCCCACCTGTAGGTGATACTTGTGATGGCGCCTCTGCAGTCCTGGAGTTAGAATGACACAGCCATGTTGGGTCACTGCCGAGATCACCCAACAATCTGCTAACCCTGCCGTCTGTGTCTTTCCTACGTGGAGTTAATACTGGCTGCGAACTGTAGATATGTTAGCTGTATGTGATTCCGACTATGACACACCCGACTTGTATGTATTCCCTAACACCTGTATATCTGCTACCAGGCTACTCCCACTCTCAGATGTGAAACAATGCCACTGCAAAACGAGGTTACTGATATATTTACCTCTCAACTATAAGTGTCTGCCAACTCTGTCTGTCGTCCAAGCACCCCCATCTGCCCACCGAGAACCGTATATTTCAAGTAACTCTAGGGAGTTCTATCACCACTTCTGCTTCATGCCGTGAAACTTCAACAATCAGTAAACCAATGCATTAACTCAATTCATACTTTTGAACCTGTAGTGTGAGCACTAGGTTTGCGTCTAGACTCACTTTTTTCCTTAAGGGGTTTTGTCCTTAGGAAATACCCAGTCACATTGAAGCAACCTTTAGGATTTATAAAATAACATATATTCGTGGTGTTAATCCCAAGGCAAAAAGCTTTCTTAAATAACCTCGAAGTGTGGGGAGATACAAACATCTTAGCAATGTGGGATAAAAAACTATTTCATCTTTTAGTCACTTAATTCATATTGTCCTAAATTGACTTTAAATAATAAAGTACTTTATATTTCAATCCAATAAAATAAAGTGACTAAAACCTTAGGATTTCCCATTTAAATCTCCTCAACTAAAACCCAAACTCCTGTGACTAGCTGGCATCCTAAATCATATGCTGTTAGCCTATCCAGATGGAAAGATAGACCAACTGGGCGCCATTAAGGCTAGCGCGGAGAAGGGGACATTACACCAAAAGCATCACACTCTAACTCAAATGACAATGAAAAGTCCCAGATTGCTAGAATTGGACAAGAGGTCACAACTTCCTTTAGTTTTTCAAAAGTTGTGCGTTTTCATTCCAATCGAAAACACCCTTCTTGTTTAAGTTGGTTAATGATGCTGTTAATTTTGGAAAAACTTGACAAATCTTCAATAGTAGCTATAAAGTCAAAAAAATCCCCTTATTTATTTGAAGATCTTTGGTTTTGACCAACTCATTACGGCTTCAGTCTTTTCTTCATTAACACTGATGCCTTGAGCGTTGATTTTCTCTTCCAAATAAACAATTTTGTCCATCCCAAATTCACACGTGTAGCTTGGTACAGGTGGATTGCTATTTGAGCATTCTAGCACTTCATCTATAAGTTCCTCAGTTGTTTCCTGAAAATGTTACTTGTTGACATGCATTTCCTATTTTACATATACCAATCATGCTTCAAATATGGGTTTGATAGAGATTGACTCAAGAATATACAGTTCAACCTTAATAAAATATCATATAGATTTTACCTGACACGTGTTGCCATGCTTTTCCTATTTGACATTTATGAAAGAAAAATAAATGATGCCAATTATGAAGGTTATGCTCTTTTGTATATAATTTGCATTATTTCTGAAGCATATCAACTGCTTATGATAGATATGGAGCTTGGCGTTGGGAATTCTTCTTAGAACCATCAAATTCCCAGCAGCAGTTAATGCTGTTGTGCTAGATCCTGGCGAATATGCATTATATGCTGGATGCACAGATGGCAAAATATATATTGCTAGTCTGAATGCTGGACCATCAACTGAGAGTATTTATGGAGATGGTATTATTGGCGCACTTGTTGACCACAGGTAATTTTCAGTAACAAGTCCCACATCTTTTGTTCTGCTGTTATTTGATTTCAAGGATTCAAATTCATACATTTGTTGTGCTCCTAGCCATCTTCTGTGGTATTGATATTTCTAAATGTCTGAATTATGTATTCACATTCTGTGAAACTAATGATATAATGATTTTACACATGGTCATTATAATTATTTTGGACCAGTTTTTCTGTTTGATTATGCGTGAGATAAAATCATTAGTAAGGTTCATTCATCAAGCTTTATTTTCTGTATATAGCATATCAGTATGTTGAACATAAGATTCAGGTCTCATTTTGGCCTGTTGATGCTTTTTTGAAGATGTCTAAGCCACCCAGGCTTGCAAAAGAGAGCATTGTTGGTCTTAGCTCAAAAGAACCATTAACAACTCTTAGATCAATCCCCTTACCTAGTTACCTCTGCTATTGTAATAGTCATTGAATCTTTAGACTATTACAACTCTCAAATAGGGGGGATATATAACTGTACAATGCTCAAAAGTGCTGAACGGAATGCACATTTAGATGGGCCTTTGTTCAACTGAGTCTAATATTTGGGTCATTTTTAAAATTGGCCTGTGGCTGATATTTCAGCTTTAATAGCTTGTGAGTCTGTGACTTTACCAGTTTACTTACCTCTTAAGTTTTAACACCCTCTTCACTGGGGCACCAATGTATTTTGTTTCCCTTATGTAATATATGAAGCTTATGTCAGGTAAAAATGTATTCAGTCTTTTTGTGCATCACTCTGTGATGTTTAGAAATCTTCATTTTTTCATTTTGAGCACTGTCAAATATTGCTATGATGCCTTACATGTTCAAATTCTGGACTCCGAGTTTACCTGTATTTTAAAGGAAAACAATTCAGGAATCTCTCTCTCTCTCTCTCACACACACACACACACACACACACACACACACACACACACACACACACACAATCCAGAGCACTATGTACGTATAGTTTTTAAGTATTTTTCGATTAGCCTTGGATCACTTGACTAAAATCTCTCTCTCTCTCTCTCTCTCTCTCTCTCTCTCTCTCTCTCTCTCTCTCTCAATTCAGAGCACTAAGTACATATAGTTTTTAAGTATTTTTCAATTAGCCTTGGATCACTTGTCAATTTTAGTCAATACAGGCTGGAATCTGATCAAAATTAAGTTATTAACACTTGCAAGTGGATTTTTTTTTTTCACTTGAGTCATGTATATTGTGATTAAGTAATCTTACATGCAATCGTTCTTCTGATGGTTTCATAGCATCTGAAAAATTCCTTGTTCTTGAAGGGGCATAGTATTTTATTAATCCAAACAACTTGCAAAGTTTCATTTATAATTTTATTCAGTGTGGCCTAGATGATGGAATTTTCTGAATATTTGAAGTTTGTTTGCATTCATTATATGCCTTATTTTTGATCTCAGGCTAGATATCTGCATTGTTTTAAGATTCAGTTTTGAACATTTATATGATGTGATCATCTTAATTTAGATCACTTACGTAGTTTCTTTTGTTATGGTGTCCATGGAATAGCCGAGCAGTAACAGCATTGGCATTTAGCATGGATGGGGTTTTGTTAGTTTCTGGGTCTGAGGATTGTACAGTACGTGTTTGGGATACAGTAAGCTGTCAGGTTCTTCGGATCTTCAAGCATGCCAAAGGTGACTGAATAAATTAATATCCAGACTCTGAACTATGATCAAAATACATTGGTATGCAGATAAATTTAATGTGTATTTGTTAGTTAAACATCTTTTCTTGAATGGTTTGTGTTTATTTGCATTTCTTGTACATTCTTCTTGGCTCTATGTTTTTAAGTATGCTTAAGTTGCAGGGAATATTGCCTTTTATAAATTTTGGGCAGGAGAGGAAACATCATTTTCAAGAACCCTGTTACCAATTGGAAACTGTATTCTTGCACTATACAATCTAACTACTCCCATAAGCCTCTCTTAAGATATCACCACAAGAATAGGCAATATTGAGCTCGGGGTTGGAGTGTAATGGGCCTGAAGATGCTAAGCACCGGCCTTTTGTTCTAGGAACCATTTCAGATGTAGGTACATACTATTTTTTAGTTGCTGGGGTTTCGAAGAGAATAATCTACATGTCTAATAAATCTAAGTTTTGCCCTATTTTTACCAAATACTAACAAAAAAGTAAAGTGCATCTTATGAAGTCTATGAATACTGACATAAACTGACCTAAGTTGCTAGTCTTGGTTCGGATTTTGATTTGGTTCAAGATTCAGGTTTACTGGTTTGATGATTTTTTTTCCATGGTGTGTTCATGTTCACTTCGGGTTCATTCGTACAAAAATGGTGTGTGTGTGTGTGTATGCAGTTATATATTATATAATTAATATATAATATATCTAATATATATGAATTATTAATATTTGTTATTTATTACTAAAATTATAAATAAGAAATCAGTAACATAGTATTAATAAGACTAATATAATGCTAGAATATAATAATTAAATTACAAAAATAATTCATTTCATTTGCTAAAGTCTATAATTAATAAAATATAAATTGTGATATTGCTATCATGTTTCAACTGTGTGGGTTTTAAGTTGACTCATTGACCCATGT
Organism: Cupressus sempervirens; assembly: GCA_028749045.1. Classification (NCBI taxonomy): domain Eukaryota; kingdom Viridiplantae; phylum Streptophyta; class Pinopsida; order Cupressales; family Cupressaceae; genus Cupressus; species Cupressus sempervirens. The sequence goes on along the minus strand of CM053785.1, from coordinate 718,661,793 downwards.
TTCATGAGTAGTGGTTCACAAGAACCCATGTTTCATGAAAATGAATGGAACACTCAGCAGTCATCGCATCTAGGTATTAATATCACTAGTTGAAAAATAAATTGCAAATGGTAAGACTCCTATTCCACTTCATGTTATTCTTGGAAATAATTAATAAAATTGTCGGAATACATGAAAAGTAGAAAACATTTAATCAATAAATGGTTTGAGTAACATTTTCTGTATAATTTTGTTGCAGAAATTCTGAGAAAACATCTGAAATTCCTCTCAAATACTACCCCAGGTACAGCAAGCTGAACTCATAGGTTGTGGGTTAGACCGAACCCACAGTGGGCCACATCCAAACTGGTATATCTGCAGAACTGAACTGGGACTTGTGCTTTGCCGAGAAGAACCTGATACCTTAGAAACCAACAATTGGATTAAAGCTAGTTACAAAAATGTCATACTTTATACAGGATGTTTTATTTGGGGAGTATTAATTAAATAATGATTAATAATTATAATCATTAGATAAGATAAGATAAATGTATTAATTTCCAACAAGAGACCATGAAAAGGGTCTAAGGGACTGAAAGCGTGCAATCAAGGAGGCTAACAACAATAGGATCAACAAACGGTGTCTGAAAAGAGCAGAGCAAAGAAAACAAGAACGTGAAATAGAAGCAAGAACTAGAACAATAGCAGAACCAAGAACACCACTAAGGCAAGGACTAGGGATCCTTCCTTGGTGTAAAGAAGTACACCTTATTTGGCATCTAATTCATACATCTATGCGCAGTGGACCCCCAACTTGAAGTGGTGGGCCCCAAACTCAACAAGAACAATGCCGCGCAGAGTGGACCAATGACATCTGATAATCCGCTGGAGAAGTGTTTGACCCTGTTCAATCGAGGTTGAATCCGAATTGAGGAGGGAGGGGCCCCACACCACGGAGCCATAGAGAACAGTTGGCTTGACTAAGGAGTCCAAAAGGGACAGCTTAGACCTAGTGTCTTGAAAATGATGTTTGAAGCAATGTCTCTCCAACATGGCAAGGGAACCCATCCCTTTACCGATCCTAGGCTGAATGGTTGGTCTCAAGCTGAAGCAAGGTCCAAAGAACTTAATTTTGAGGTAAGCATAAGAGGAAGCAGACTCAACCTCTTGGCCTTGAAAGTAAAAATGTAGATGTGAAGCCTTCAAGCAGTTGAAGACCATGACCTGAGTCTTACTCAGGTTCACAACGAGTTGACATAAGTCACAAAAGGATCCAAATCCATAGAGAAGTCTCTGGAGACTCTTCGGAGAGGAGGCCATAAGAATCGCATAGTCAACGAAGAGAAGGATGGAGATCATGATCTAATGTAAGTAGCATCTATTATTGGGGACCAAAGAGTCCTTGAGAAAAGCCTCAAGCTCATCGATATAGATGCCGAATAAAGTGGGGGAGATAGGGCAACCTTGCTTCACACCAATAGTGCTTCAATTAAGATCGGAGAAACCCTTAAGGGACTTGAATCTTCCCTCACTAAGTCTCTGAAAGAGGGCTAGCTGTGGAATGGAATCAAAGGCCTTATAGAGGTCCACAAAACAACAGTAGACTTTAACTAAGCGGTGCCGAGCCTCCTCAATAATCGCACACAGGGTTAAAATATGCTCCATTTTGATAGTTTGCACAAAACTTGGCTTGGCCCTTGGTCCGACAAAGTCTCCTAACAAGCAGTTCAAATAAGATAGTGTTCAATGTAGTGGCATAAAGTTTGGCAAAGGTGTGTCCAATTGTGATGCTCCTAGTAGTTGCTAGGGTCAGAAGTGGCTCTAGACTTATGTTTCAGATAAATCACGTGCCTCGACCAAGACTTAGGGAAACCACTACACACCACTGATTTAAAGAGCGTGGGAAGGAAAGAGCTCAAGGCCGAGATGCCTAGCTTGAAGAGCTTAGTTTGGAACCCTTCCTCATTTGCTGCCCTAGTACATCTCATGGATTTGACGGCCTCACAAATGCTTGAGGTGGTGAAAATGTAGTAATGGGAAAGAGGGGTCAGGTGAGTAGAGGTTTGGCTAGGAATATCATAAAGCGTGAAGGTTTGGGAGGTGATAGAGCGAAGGTTAAGGGTGGAGATCTGGAGGGGATGGTAGGGGAGTACCGTACGCCAGAAAAGGTTGGGGTTGCGAATAAGCGTGTCATGAGAGGATCTACACTGGGAAGAAAGGAATATTTGTTTCTTTTGGCGAAGCAAGCTGAGGTAAGAGACTCAGATGAGTGTAGGAGGGCGAGCAAATAACAAAAGCTGAGCGCAAAAAATAGTGAAAGTGTTTACAGTTGCCATCATACCACTGGTTCATAGTGTAGGTACTATGATGTTTGGGGATAAGGGAGGAAGGAGTGGTGCAATGCGGTGTGAGATGAAGAGGAGAGTCGACTGCTAAATCGCCATAACCAATAAGTCAAACATGGGAGACACCTGGCTTGAGTCTGTGATGTAGTCAAGGTGGGAGACGCCTAAGATGGAGGATGAAGAGGTCCTGGTCACTCTCTAGGAAGTGGAAGAGGATGTGGGGGTGGGCATAGCAGGTGAGGGGTGGGCTAGAGGGTATGGAGAGTGGGGGGTGGGAAATGAATCGCAAGACTGAGGACAACATGATTGACAAATGGGAGACAACGGGTAGTGAAATTGTTGATAGAGGGAATGAAGAAGGCATATGTAATTGTGTAGTCCACCACACTAGCGCCACCACTATGAGGCTAGCAAGTAAAGAGCTTGGAACCAAAGAAGCGCAAAAAGTCGTTTAGAATCATGAGTCTAGGAGACTCACAAAGCTTAAGGAGGTGGTGACCATAATTGGAGAGAAGCCCATGACAATTCTCAGGAGCACACTGCAAGCCCATGTTGGCAAGGTTAGTCTCTGTGATGTAGGTAAGATCGGTTCCACGGTCATGAAGAGGTGTCTGAAGGTCTGTAGTGTGCATTGAAGTCTCCCGAAATAATGATATCACCCATAGCTGCAAACTTAGAGATGCACTTGTGCATGTCCATAAAGAACTCCCCATCTTCGGTGTTGTGGATGGCATATGGTGAAGAGATTGGTGGAAAGTAACAAACAACCATGAAGATATGACTGTGATGGCGACTCACATTACCAATGCGGATCCACATGAATCTAGCATAGGTGTTGGAGTGGACAATCGATAGTTGAAGAGACCATCCCTGGCTAAACAAGTAATGATACCAAAACCATGAACTCCCCTAGAAGTGCACACCTTCCTACAAATACTAGATTAAAAGGGAATAAAATGAATAACAATGAAATATAGTTAGTTTTAATATCATCACCCTTAGAAGCTTTTGCAAGCAATGACTGTTTTTCCATGATAGTCAACACAAAAGAACTCAAAGTGCCCATAATGACAACAAAATATTTTTGAATGCTTCCTTATTATGGAGTAATTGGTAAAATACTTGCTTGTTATTAACAGAGATCGAGAGGTCATTAAATACAAAAGATGCAATGATGTTTCCTTAGGGAACGATCATAAAGAATAGAAACATTCTATTCTAGCTGAAAGAAAGCTAATAAAGCTACAACTAATTAAATATTAAAAACATTCAAATATTTAGACTAGATTACAAATAGATTACTATTAACCAATAATAGACAATTATCTATTATCGTAGTACTCTCCCTTAATGGTCAATCTATCTACAACACCAAGTTGTCCTTTGAATTCGACAAACTTATTAGGACCAAGAGGCTTGGTGAGAATGTTTGCAGTCTAATTTGTGGTAGGAACATACTGCAAATCTATTGTCCCATCTTCAACTAGCTATCGTATGTAGTGACAGTGAACATGTACATGCTTCGTTCGTTCATGGAAGATTGAATTTCGTGCTAACTTGATAACACCTTTGTTATCAACAAACATAGTTGGTCTTGTTGGTGATATCTGCATATTCCCAAGCATCTGACGAAGCCAAATAGCTTCACATCTTGCCTTAACACTCCCTTTGTGTTCAACCTCTGTAGAGGAGAGAGAAACCGCTAGCTGCTTCTTACTGGTCCATGTGACTGCATCGGATCCCAAACCGAACACATATCCAGAAGTTGACTTTTTTATCGTCAATAGAGCCTGCCAATATGAATCTGTGAACCCACCTAGTCTAGGATTAGAACTTTGAGAGTACAAAAGTCCATAATTTGAAGCGCCTTTCACATAACGAAGTACATGCTTTGCTGTCATCCAATGATCAGCCTTAGGAGCTGTCATAAAGCAAGAGATGTAGCTAATTGTGAAGTTGATTTTAGGCCTAGTAGCAGAGAGGTAGATGAGGCTTCCTACTAGTTGCCTATGTGTAGTATCATCAACAGGAGGAGAATCAGACTTTGCAAGATAACTTGAGACCTTTCTCCATGGGTGTAGATGCAGGCTTGCAATCCTACATACAAAATTTGTCTAATAGAGCCTTGCCATAGTTGGATTGAGAGATTAATATACCAGAAGATTGTTGCCAGACCTCAACACCTAGTCAATAATGCATGAGCCCAAGGTTAGTCATAACAAAAGACTGGCATAAATTCTGTTTGATTCCCTGAATCAAAGATGCCGAACTGCCAGCGATGATGAAATCATCCACATAAATAACTAGAAGGATGATGTCACTGTCAGTAGTCTTGATGTACAAATTTGAGCTTGAAGAACTCTTAAAGCCTTGATCACTGAGGTACTTATCAATTTTTATGTACCATGCTCGAGAGGCTTGCTTCAAGCCATAGAGAGCTTTTACCAATTTGAGAACCTAATGGTCTTTACTAGCAACCTTGAAACTAGGAGGCTGCGTCATGTAGACCTCTTCATGGAGAGCACCATTCAAGAAAGCACTCTTGACGTCCATTTGATGGACCTTCCAGCCAAACTGTGTTGCCATGGCTACGATTAATCTAATGGTGCTCATCTTTGTAGTAGGAGCAAAGGTCTCCTCATAATCAATGCCCTGACACTAAGAAAAGCCCTTTGCAACTAAACGAGATTTGTACTTATCGAAAGTATCATTTGATTTGTATTTGATTTTGTAAACCCATTTGCAGCCAATGGGTTTCTTCCTTGGTGGAATATTAGAAAGGACCCAGGTGTTATTCTTCAATAGGACGTGGTGTTTAGATGTCATGGCATGTTACTCTGGAATTCCTTTAGCCTCGTAGTATGTTTGACGTTCAAACACACTGTGAATGTTGGTCATTAGAGCAAAGTTGATAGACTCTTTAGGTTCGCTCTTTTTCTGAGAAGTTCTCCTATCAATGAGCTCATCATCACCAAGATTAGCATCTTAGCCCACCACTTACGCTGGAGAAGAGAATGACCAACATTAGTATCAGGAGATGCTTGGTGATCAAGTTCCTTATCAGAAGAATTTGGATCAAACTCAGGTGAATCATCTACAAAGTGAGGTGATCCTGTAGGAGAAGCTGGAGGTGTTGCTATTGGGATCACTGGTATAATTGGAGCTGCAAGAGCTACTGGAGCCCTCCCATTAGGTGGATCTAATGGAAGCCTAACTCCCAAATCATGAGCCTTCATAGGTTGGTCTGCTAGATCATAAATAGGAGAAACATGCATGAATGGTCCTCGCTGTTCATCAAAGACTACATCATGACTATATATGAGACGAGATGTCTCAACATTGATCAGGCAATAGGCTTTGCGAAGACTACTGTATCCAACAAGCATGAGTTTTTGACTCTTGGCATCAAACTTAGTGCGTGACGCATTAAGGATCCAAACAAAAGCAAGGGAGCCAGAAACCTTCAAGTGAATGATTGTGGGCTTATGACCTGACCAGGCCTCTTCCAGAGTTTTACCTTTGACCGCCACTATGGGTGACTGATTTAAAAGATAAATTGTAGCGTTGATTGCTTTTGCCCAAAACTTCTTTGGAATACGTTTGTGTTCGAGCATGGATCGAGCCATCTCGGTGATTATTTTGTCCCATTGCTCAACTACACTATTCTGTTGTGGTGTGTGGGGTGTGGTTAATTGGCATTTGATGCCATGAGTATCCAAGAAACTAGAGAAAACATTAGAACAAAATTCCCCCCATTGTCTGATCTAAGAGTAATAATAGATTTCCCAGACTCTTTTTTAACTAAAGGTCAAAACTTCTTAAATATAGGAAACTCATCTGATTTCTTTTTAAGGAAATACACCCACATTTTTCTACTGAAATCATCAACAAACAATAGAAAATACTTGGACCCAAGAACAAAAGAAGTGGCCGTAGGGCCGTAGATATCGGCATGAATAAGTTGAAGTACTTGAGAAGCTCACCATGAATTGCCACTGGTGAAAGATGTGCAATGTTACTTCCCAGCCTGACATGCATCACAAACTCCAAGTTGTTGAGTTTGAATCTTTGGCAATCCAAGAACAAGTTCATCCTGAGCAAGCTGTAAGAGATAATGCACATTTATGTGCCCATATCGTTGATGCCAAAATGTGCGAACACAAGACCATCGAGCAACCATAGCCAAGTCCCGAGAATCACCAGAATTAGTAAGTTTGAAAAGACCATGATCCTCAAGACCCACTGCAATAGTAGACTGAGTCGCTCGATCAGTGATGGTGCACTGGTGTGAACTGAAGGTGACATCCAAGTGTGGAGAATGCCATAGTAACTGACCGACTGAGAGTAGATTTACTTCCATCCCTTAAACATAGTACACATCGAGGATAATGAGATTCCTCCAAGCAAACTGTATCCGAATGTTGCCTTTCCCAACAACAGTGTACTCTTCTCCACCACCAAAAATAACAGTATCGGAATAAGGCTGGTAGTCACTAAACCAGTCTCTATAGTGAGTGAAGTGAGAAGAGGCACCTAAATCAATGTACCAGGTAGACGACTTGACATGATTTGCAGGTCTTTTAGCCATGAAGTTGTAAAAGGCAGATTTCGTCCGTCAGTGTGCTCTGCACTATTTGCTTTGGGCTGCAAGCTTCATTGCTTAGATTGTGCGACTGAGCATTTCGACATTCAACCTTCATGTGCCCAAAATTGTGGTAGTAGTTGCTCTGAATGTTCTTCTAGGAACCATCTAATGCTGGAATAGAAGACTTACATTGAGACGGCTACTGAAACTTGCCTTTATCCTTCTGAAAGGATTTAGTAGTGAAGGCTTTCTTTGTGGAGGTGGAGGTGGAGGTGCTACCAAACTGTTGTTTCCACCGATCTTGCTGAAGTAGAAGTGTGCAAAGATTAGTGAACTTTAGATTAACACTAGAAGACGTGATGTTGAGAGTCTCGATAAAATGCTCATAGGACTTTGGTAAACTCCGAAGAGTTATAACCACAATGTCCATCCTCCATCTTGCGACCAATGGTAAGCAACTGATCATAGATTTCCTGAATCCTATTTAGGTGTGCCTAGAGTGATGTTCGCTCATCTATGACAATAGAAACTAGAGTGTTCCTGAAAAAAAGAAAGCTTTGCTTTTGTCAGAACTCTGATGAAGACCTTCAAGATGTGTCCAAATTTCGGAAGCTGTCTTGTTGGATGGAATCTGAGAGAGCTGATCATTAGCCACGAATAATTTGAGAAGCATCACCGCCTCTCGATTATTCAAATCCCAAGTATCCTGATTAGCACCAGGAGCAGTCAAACGCTTTGTAACATCGATAACAAGTTGATCGGTGCTCTGATATTCAAAAATTGCTATGATATGCTGCTTCCAAGTGCCATAATTTTGACCAATGAATTTGGAGTTGTGCTTGAGTAGAATGTTGTCATAGATGCTATGGCACGTTTTTTAATGAAAATTATGTAAATCAGAGAAAACACCTTCTTTGAGGCAAAAAAATGAAAGACCCAAAAAAATTGGAGAGTGATCTAGAAGAAAGCTCAAAAAACTTAGAAAGAATACGTTGTCAGTTTTTGGATCCATTGGCTCAAAAGTTGAGGCACGAAAAATTGATGCACCCAGAAAAAAGGATGACAACCCAGTTAAGCTCTTGAAAAACCCACCAAGAATTTGTATTCAATTTTTTTCCCAAGGTCATAAATTAGGGTTTAAAAAAAAAACAGTTGGCAGCCATGAAAGCTCGGATTTCCAAAAAATGGAGTTTTGGAGGCTAAAAAATGCGATTTGAGGGTGCAAATAGTTGAGCTAAGGTCATTTTTGGCTTGGCAAAGGAAAAACGACACTGAAGAGAGTGTAAGAGGTGTACGTTTGAAGAATAGAATGCAGAAAAACATCTGCAAAAAATGACCAAAAAAACCATGATTTGCTGCCCAAAAACAATGGCACTGGATGGAGATATGATTAGAGTAGAAAATAGATGAAAAAATGATTATGTAAAATGCAATTTTTAGAGAACGAAATATCAAAAAATGGGCCTTTGCAGCGATTTACTCGAAAGAAATTTCAAAAAACGACCAATAGAACTTCACGTTTTTCGGATGTAGATAGAAAAATATCGTTGTTGATGGTGTTTCGGGCAAGCAAACAAAATGACTAAAGCAGAGGGTTAATGGCGCAAATTTCAAACAATGGCCAAAAAACTATGAAACCATAGACGATTTTCTGAAGAACAGAAACCCTACGGGTTGTAGAGAAAATCCCAGAAATGATTTCGAAAAATTTGAACAAATAATTTTGAAAGAAATTATAAATTTGTTGAAAAAATTTGAAGTATTGGCTTTGATACCATATTATGAAGTAATTGGTAAAATATTTGCTTTTTATTAACAGAGACTGAGAGGTCATTATATACAAAAGAATGGAACAATATTTTCTTAGGAAATGATTGTAAAAAATAGAAACATTCTATTCTAGCTGAAAGAAAGCTAAAAAACTACAGCTAACAAAAGCTAACTAAATATTAGAAACATTCTAATATTTACACTAGATTACAAATATATTACCATTAACTAATAATAGACAATTATCTATTATCATAATATTCCTCTCCCATTCTTATTTAATGATAGCCTAATTGTAAATCAATCTTAGAAAAGAATACCAAACCATGTAACTCATCTAGTATCTTATCTATCCTTGGAATGGGTATCTATTCTTAATAGTCTTCTTGTTCAATTCTTTATAAGAAGTAGGAGGACTGAAACTTGGGCATAAGTGTCCCATTTTCAGTAACTCTTTGATTGTTTTTTTGGTTTGCTTTTTGAAATGACAAGGGTGCATGTAAGGTGTTGTAATAACTGCTTTTGAACCTTCGTCTGATTAAATCACATGTTTTAACCCTATGTCAAGTGGACACCTTGGAGGAATACCTCGAATTCTGATTTCACACTCAAAAGCTTTTGCAACAAGGATTAGTTTATCATGATGCTCAACACAACATCAAAGTCTTGCATATGATCATCCCATGTCCTACTGTAAATTAGTATATCATCAAAGAATACTAATACAATTTTTTTGAATGTGCTGTTGCATTCGTGAGTCCAAAGGGCATGGCAAGGATCTTAATGTGCCCATGATGACAGAAAAATGCTGTTTTGTGAATGTCTTCCTCTCACATGATTATCTAATGATAGCCTAGCCATAAATCAATCTTGTGAAAGAATACCGAACCATTAACTCATCTAGCATGTCATCTATCCTGGGGATGGGTAGTGCCTCATCTATTCTTAATAGTCTTCTCGTTTAGTGGCCCATAATCTACACATGCACAATGTTACGTTTTTTCCTTGACCAACACCACAAAAGAAGCAAAAGAACTAAAACTTGGGCACAAGTGTCCCTTTTTTAGCAACTCTTTGATTCTTTTTTTGATTTCCTTTTTCAAAAGATGAGGTTGCATGCAAGGTGTTGTAATAACTGTTTTTGAACTTCCTAATTCAATCACCTGTCCAGACCCTCTGTGGTTGGACACTTTGGAGGAATATCCCCATACATTGCACCATGTTTATCTAATCATGGATTGGATATCAACATGGTAAGAGGGCTCATTATCTATGGTATACTTATTAATAACAAAGCAATGGGCTGCTCATTTGACATCACCATGCCTGAAGAACATTTCCATTTTTGTAGCTAAAACTAGCCTTGGACCATCGTCTGCCATAGCTTTCAATTTTGTTTTGTTACCTTCGCCCAAAAACTTAAGCTGCATCTATTTGAAGTCTTGAGCATATCTTTCTAATGACTCAAGCCACTGAAGCCCCAAAATTACATCAACTTTTCTCAGACCAAGAACATAAAAGCATGCATCAATGTGTAATCCTCCATTTGCATTTTCAGCTGTGGTATAGCACAGTTACAATTTAGGGCAAAACCATCTGCAACGATGACGTTATACCCAACAAACTCTTCTGCCTGAAGTCCACTTCTATTGACTAAACCCTCATCAATGAAATTATGTGTAGCACTGCTGTCCACTAAGCATACCATTTGCTGCCCCTTTAGAAGTCCTTTTATCTGGAAAGGTCTACCTCGAGGAATTCCAGATAAAGTGGCGATTTGTGGGATCTCTCTAATAGTAGTATCCTCCAGTTCTGTCCACCGAGGCTGATTTTCCGAAGTGCCATCTTCCTCAAAGCTGGCCTCTGGCTTCTCTGCTTCTCGTCTTCTGAGTGTACTTCAATCAAGTGTAGCTTGCCTTTACCAAGGCAACGATGGCCTCTTTCCCAAGGTTCTTTATAGGAGAAGCACAATTTCTTCCTTTAAGTTCGTTTCTTGTTTCTAGATCAGCTTTTGAAGTTGTGTTTCTTTGCTGATTTAGCCCCTTCTTGTCAGATTTGCTAGGGCTGAAATCTTTCTTCTGAGGCTAGCATGGTGCTGTAGTTTCTAAATCCATTGCTAGTCAGATAATACCATCTAAAGAATTGGGCTTATGAGCTTTAACCAATCGTTTTAATCTGTCACTTAGACCTTCAACAAATAACATTGTCTCTTTTCTGAGGCATATGAGGAATCGTTACTGATTTTTTTGGAATTCATTGATGTATGATCCCATCAGTCCTAATTCTTTCAACTGAGTTAATTCCCTATAATAGACCTCCACACGCTTTTGATCAAGACATGTAATTAACCTATTGAGAAGTTCTTCATAAGATTGAACCATGACATGATCCTGGGAAACAAGTCTATGATGCCACCAATCAGATACTACTCCTTCCAGGTGCATGGTGGCAAACTGAATCACTTTTTCTTCTTCTATAAGTTTGAGTGTGAAAAAGGTGTCCAACTGATGAATCCATGATCGAGCTGATAATTCCATGGTTCTCTTGAAAGTTGGAAAAATAATTTTGTTAAAGGCATCCTTGTACTCCACAGGATAGAAACCAGGCCTAGCTTGTCCTCTAGGCCTCTTGTCTTGCCCTTCTAGATGATTCCTAGCTTTGTCCTTGGTTCATGAACTGATTTAAATTTATGATCGGCCTTACATCAGCTGGAAGTGTAGGTATTTGTCAGGAGGATTCATGATATCATTTGTGATGTGTGTGACATCTATCTCAACCTCAGGAATTGGTTCCCTTTCAATTGGATGAGGTAGATGCAAAGGTCGATTGGACCTTAACATTCTCACAGTGTTAGAGGCAAAACTGTCTTGGTTCTCATGCCCTGTTCCACTTCCGCTGTGTTGATTAATTGACCTTCCTGACCTCAAATGTCCAAATCTCAATTGTCCCATTGCCGTGATCATATGATTATGGAATTGTTGCATTGTTTGTAGCTATTGTTGGGCAAAAACTGTCAGGAAATACTTTCTCTTGGCTGCCATCTCGTATTTCACCCATCTCAACTTTAGCGGGGTTAATTTCAGCATCGTTTTGTTGGCCCAAACTATTTCTTGTGTTATATCTGTGCAGTTCAAACCCTCTAGGAAACATAGAACCACCTTAAAGCGACATGCATCCAAAAAGCAATCCTGCAAATTGAAACCCACACAGGCTAGCAGGGTTTGTAGTCCATTTATTTAAATATTGCGGAAGTCTGGGAAATTATTTCTCAAAGAAGATTTGACAATTTATTTGAAATATATTAAGGCATTATTCAAGAGGGGATATTACACAATCTAAAATTGCCTTGACCTCCTGATCCAATTTCAGCCCATCATTTGAAACAAGCCTCTAACATACTAGTTCACTCTTCATAAAGCTACAATTTCTCATATTTATCTGCAACTTTTCCACTTTTAATCTCTATAATGCTGTTCTAATATGCAATGAATGCTCTAATTTGGTTTTACTCAATATCAAAATATCATCTAAATATACAATTACAAACTTACCAAGAACAGTTTTCCATGCTTCATCAACCTCATGAATGGGTTGGGAGTGTTTGTTAACCCAAATGACATCACTGACCATTCATTTTGTCCATCGTTCGTCTTGAACATTGTTTTCCACTTGTCTGCTTCTTTGGTTGGATTTGATGTACCTGCTTTATCCAATCTTTGTGAAGTATTTGACTTCAATTAGATAGTCCATCATATTATCCATTTTCAGCGAAAAATCCATATTTGTAGGGCTTTTAATTTGTTGCTTGTGCATCGGTACACATTTTCTAGTGGCATGCTAGTGCCACCTTTATTCGGTGTCAGCATTGCTGAAACAGCATGTTGATTGAGACTCTTGTGGATCAGCCCCTTATCCAACAACTCTTGCACTTGCCTGTTAATCCCTTTATTCTCAATAAGGGTCATTCTTTATGGTGCTCTATTTGCTAAATGTGTGCTGGATATTAAATCTATACAATGGCTTATACTCCTCATGGCTGGCAATGTGTCCAACAACTCCATGATTTTTTTGGGGTATTCATTTAGACTACCTTGAATTTCTACTAGTATCTCTTCATTTTTCTTTGCTGTCATCTCTACTAGATGTAATCTCACTAGTGATCCCACCCACCTAATGCAAGCTTCGAAGGAGCACTCAAATGGTTTTCAAATCAATATCTTCTTTCCAATGACATCAAATGGAGGAAACTAAAGGCTCAACACCCGTTGAAGTTAAGTGCATTCAACGATTGGCTTATCGCACAAGTTACTCCTACCATCAAAAATAGGCTATTGGCCTGAACTTTTTGACAATATAAGGCAAAAGAAATTGAGTATGAGGCAAGTCTGATGCATTTGTTGACAATATAAGGCAAAAGAAATCGAGTACATCTTCAGTGATATGAAGCAGAAGGATCGAGCATACAAGGCACCATAACATAATACAAATTGATTCATGGAAGTATGTTAAGGATAGAGGTTTATGGTCATCGATGTTTTGGAACACAAGTATCAAAGTTATTGACGTAGTGCAAGGTAGGAGAATCCCCAAAGGAGATGTCATAGCCCCCAACAAATAACCACACAGTGGACAACTATGCAAGATCTGATACCAATTCACAACACTTTATTCATAAAATAATTGTTTACATGCAATGTGCCAAGCTGTAAGGCTTTCCTAGTTACGACCAAAATACAAAAGCAATTTCAATAACAGTTTTGCAAGATCCCTCAAGATCCAACCCAAACACTAGCTAGTTTAGATCCACACTCTGGTAGAAACCTCCAAGGAAGATCTAAACTTGTGCTCGCAAGCCCACCAAACAATCTCCTTGTTTCCCAAGCCTCAACTACTAGCCCCTCTCAAACTTTATTCAAGATTCAATTGTAAACCGCCTCACATTCTGCGCTCTGTCCACACACTCTAGAAAACTTCACACACTCAACCACTCCATCTTCCATGCTTTTCTCCAAGCTAGATCCCACACTCTCTATGACTCTCTCCAATGGATGAATTGCTTAAAAATCTCCACAAGAGCCCCTATTTATGCCCAACTAAGCCACAAGTCGGCTTAGCCCATTACAAATTAAAATAAACCCTTACATTAAATATATGCATAAGCCACAAGTCGGCCTAGCAAATTACATTAAATAATGTCACCTATTAAATGCCTTTTTTTCCTCTTTTCTCCATTTTTATTTGTTTATTTATTTTTTTTCTTCTAATTTTTGTCACTTCCTCTCTCCACAATTTTTTTTATATTTTAAAATTATGCCCCCAAGATGCTCTTGCATCAGACTCCCCATGTGGATAGAAAAGTGTCCCACACTTTGACGCCAAACGAAATCTTCATCTTCACCAAAGGCTTCCAATCTATCAAGGACAAGAGAACAAATCTGTACATCAACCATCTATGCTTAATCCACTCAAACATCAACATCAAATGAATCTTAGCAACCCAATCAGCATGCTCGCTCCTAGGAACAAACTGAACATAATGCTTCATAGGTAAATCCTCATCCATGTCAACCACAAGAAAATCGGGAACATACATATCCACAGTATCATGTAGATCCTCAACCACATCAACAACTAGTGAATTTGCACCAGCAAAATTGAACTCCACATCCATAGTAACCTAATTATTCATGACCAAGTGCTCTGCAATTTCCATGTTAGACACAACCAATTGATCATGAAAACAACTCCTCATCCCAACATCAACAAGGTTAGGAATATCCTCAGCAACAACCTCAAGTTGCTTTGTAGGTTTTGCATTTGACTTCTCAAACCGATCAACAAAACCAAGCTCCACCTCGACCTTGTCATGCCTTCTTCGTTCTTGAACAAGTCTTCTAACCGGCCAGACAAATGCTGGATTGGTAGACTCCAACTCCAAGAGCATACGATTTTCTTCTTTGGTTCTTCAACTCTTTTAGAAAAAGCAACATCTACAACAACACTTATTTGAGCAATTGTCTCATTAATCCTTGTCTCCACTATATTATGAATATTGGTAATCATCCTAGGGTCCAATCTTCACGAAAGCATCTTCCAAGATCTTTGCTAACCCTTTGCAACAAATCTTTCCCACACACCTTGTGACAAACCCTAATTGTTTGCAAGTTAGATCGCAATCTACCACCTCACATGAACAACCAGGAACAAATCACAAGTTCAGGAACACAAAACTGCAACATAAACTCTTTGTGATCATGCTCCAGCAAAATCAACCTTCCATCTTTGCAACCATCGATCCATCGGATCAAGATCTTATTTGATCAACTTCTTGAACCCAAGGTTCTAGTGCAAACTACCTCAACTTTGACGATCTGTCTACATGCTCAGGAACAACTGTGCTTTGATACCATCTGACATAGTGCAAGGTAGGAGAATCTCCATAGATGTCCTAGCCCCCAACAAATAACCACACAACAGAAACACAACAACAATGCAAGATCTGATACCAATTCACAACACTTTATTCATAAAATAATTGTTTACATGCAATGTGCCAGGTTGTAAGGCCTTTTGGGTTACGGCCAAAATACAAAAACAATTACAATAACAATTTTGCAAGATCTCTCAAGATCCAACCCAAACACTAGCTAGTCCAGATCCAGACTTTGGTAGAAACCTCCAAGGAAGATATAAACTTTTGCTCGCACGCCCATCAAGCAATCTCCTTGTTTCCCAAGCCTCAACTAAGCCCTTCTCAAACTTTATCCAAGATCCAAGTGTAAACTGCCTCACATTCGACGCTCTGTCCACATACTTTGGAAAACTTTGCACACTCAGCTACTCCATCTTCCATGCTTTTCTCCAAGCTGGATCCCACACTCTCTATGAGTCACTCCACTGAATGAATTGCTTAAAAGACTCCAGAAGACCCCCTACTTATACCCAACTAAGCCACAAGTCGGTCTAGCCCATTACAAATTAAAAATAACCGTTAAATTAAATATTTGCATAAGCCTCAAGTTGGCCTAGCAAGTTACATTAAATAATGCCACCTATTAAATGCCTTTTTTCCTCTTTTCTCTCTCCACAATTTTTTAAATATGTTCTAAATATTTTTAAAATTTTAAAATTATGCCCCCAAAATGCTCCTGCATCAGTTATCTACAGAAGCGAACATAACAAAAGACATTTTTGTCTGACTCACCGATAATAAAATATGAATAATGGCAAACTCATCATTTCAGACTGGAGAATATAAAGTCAACTTCAGAAGGAAAATTCAAGGCAGTGGTTATAAGACATATGACATGAAGGCTTCAGAAACCTTCTTGGCAGTGACTTGTCAGACATATCATTTGTGGTGATGTTACTTAAGTTTTCAGGTATTTTCAGTCAGGCCTGCCATGTCATAAGTGCTATCAAACATGAGGACCAAATGCTGGAATATAAAGTAATGTTTTCATGAATGTTGCAATTGTAGTCTCTAAATAAAGGCATGTTTCCAAATTATGATTATAATAAAAAAGGTTATCGTAATTGAAATGGTGCAAATAGTTTGTAAGAGATGCATCTCTTACAAAGAGTCATAACTCTTAACTGAAAAATGAAGAGTATATGAAAAGAAGCGCAGGAAGTGAATGAAAATAGTGTAGATTTGAAAAGTAAAAAAGGGGAGTATAGAAGTAAGATATTAAGATAGAAGAAGGTTCAGAAAATATATCAGAAATATAAAAGTGTGTAAGTAGATATAAAAGAATATATATAAATAATAATAATAATGGAATATATATGTAAGTCAGATTTGAGAAGTCAGAGTTAAGAAAATGTGCAGTATACAAAGGGAGGATAAAATATCTATAATTTATTCAGATTTTAATCTGATATATATAGAGTAGAATGAGTAGAGTGAAAGAAAGAATGGAGGATATTGTATAATCAGAATTTTATCTAATATATATATTCTTGTGAGTATAGGGAAGATTGAGAAGTAAATTTTAGAGTTATTGGCTGACTTGAAGAAATAAAAAGTGAATAAATTTTATACAGAGATAAGAAGGAAATTTGTGCATTTGAAATGTCTATCATCAGTTGAAGTTAAGCAACATTATCAGGGTGGAACAAAAGTGTGTGTGCAGTGGGTTGTTGTTCACAATGATAGTAGAGGGAGTTGGAGCTTCCTGGAGGTCAGAGCTTGCGAAGTGTGGGGAGTTGGAGCTTCTAGTGAGTCGGTGCTTATAAACATAGAGGTTGTAGCCTCTAGTAGGTTGAAGCCTATTTGTAACAGAACAAAGTTTATAAAAATGCATTTATTGTGGTTTTCTGCCCGCATTGGGTTTCCACGTAAATCTTGTGTTATTGTGTTCATGTGCATAATTGATCATTTCAGCATTTGAAGTTAATAGTTTGGATAAGATTTCTAATTTGTGAAATTTTTTATATTGATTCACCCCCCCTCTCAGTATAATCATGTGCTCTTCACAATGTCCCAAACATTGTTCTTTAGATTGGATTGATACTCTTCAACCGTGACATCTTTCCAAACTTGTTGTTTTAGTGCATCTTCAGTATTTGAAGGTTCAGAGTTAATAAGCTCACACATAAGAGCAACAAAATTTTAGCGACCTCTAGGCTTCGTGCTTCTCTAAAAGTGCCCTTAGGTGCATCGTAATTTTCTGCTTCTTCATGAACTTTCCTTGCCTAGAGTGGTCTTTTTCTATTAAAAGAAAGCTCAAGGGGTTTAGGAATAGAGTTCGTAGGTTCATAACTTTATACAATTTTCTCCCTCTAAAGTTTAGTGTTTGAGTCCTTTTCCATTTCTTGAGGTGACTCATCATCTGTCTCACTAATGTTTTGAATGCTGTCCTTTTCAAAAATTACATCTTTTCTTAGTTCAATTTGTTTCTGATTGGTAACATGTATCTTGTAAGCTTTGGATGATTCACCTTTATCATACAAATACCCTTTCCTTCATGATGGGTCTAGTTTTAATCTTTTCTCCTTAGGAATGTTAATATAGATTGAGAAACCAACTATTTTTAATTGACTTAAGTCAGGTTTATTTCTAGTGAAAGCTTCTTCAGGGGTTATGTTGTAGGACTAGAGCGAGGGCATTTTTTTTTGAATGTAGACGACAGTGTTGGAGGCTTTGCCTAGAATGAGATATGATGATTATGATCATGCATTATAATATTTACATCGGCAATTTTTTGTTCATCCTTTCTACTACCCGATTTTATTGAGGATTATATGGAACACTGTACTCCCTCTTAACCTAGTGGCATTGCAAAATCCTTTAAAGTTTTCGGAGTATATTTGACCTTAGAGTTTTTATTCTTTTTTGAGTCATAATTTCAATTAAGGTTGTAAATTCTTTGAATTCTGCTATTTCTTCTTTTGATTCTTCAAGTCTTAGAAAACAATACCAAGTCTTCCTAGAGTAGTCATCAACAAAAATATCGTGGTACGAAAATTCTCCTAAGGGGGGTATTGTCATTGGTCCGCACAAATCAATGTGAATAAGCTCAAGTACATTTTTAGATTTGTGTTCACTACAATGAAAGTTCCCTTTAGAATTCTACCCCATTGCACAACCCTTATGTATTCCATCATGTTTAGGTTCTAGTTTTGATAGTCCTGTAACAAGTTTTTCTATAGTAGGTAGGGTATGGAAGTTAAGATGCCCCAATCTTCTTCTAAATTTCATTTGTAGCGGAAACATCACGAGTCAAGGCTTGATTTTGAACATTACATAGTTTGTGCAAACATCCATCACAAACTCTTATTGCATATGCATTCTTGATGTTAGAGTTCTTGGGCTAGGTAAGAACCTTTTCATCCAAGAATGTGATACAATACCCTTCATCTTCCAAGGCTGAGATGGATACTAGATTTCTTTTGATCCCTGGTACAAATAGTACTCCAGTTGGTTGTAGGGAAAAACCGAATCTTAATTGAATTGTCTAGGTACCAATTCCTTTTACAAGGTGTGTGGAGTTATCTCCGATAGTGACTTCTTCACTTGAACATTCCATCAAGACTGCCTAGTTGTTCTTTGAATCCAATCATATGATGTGATGCTCTACTGTCTATGACCCAAGTATTTCAATTGGTCTCTAAAATACTTGCTATTGCTGGATATAGTAATATTCTTTTTGTATCCTTGAATTTTGCTATAGTGGCTTGGTTCTTGAGTCTTTCAGGACATTTTACGACTAGATGTCGAAACTTATAACATCTATAGCACTGTACTTTAGACATATCCTTCTTTCTTTTGAATGAATGTTTAATGTTTATTGTTGCCTATTCCCCTCTTTCGTTTGAAGTTTCCTTTCTTGTGAGAATTTCTATTTAATACTTTCATCTCTTCACTAGTTTTCTTCGTAATGATTCATCCAATGATAAATCTTGACTCTTCTTGAATACAATTGGTTTTTAATCAATTGAACTTTGGAAGGATTGGGCACTTATCTCTTGTATGAACAATTCCCAGGATGTGGGAAGTCCATTTAGGGCTAACATTTTTAATTCTTTATTTTCAATTGACAATTATCTATCCAATTGTAGATAATTGATCCCTCAATCCAATTATTCTTATAAAGTAATATCTAATATTTTTGCCCTTATTCATATTTATATGATGCAGTTGTTGCTTTTGTGCAGGGGTCGACTAGTATTGTTTATCTCATACATGTTCTCTAAGAAGGTAGACATGGCATGAGCAGTGTCTAATTTTTATATGACAGGGACTATGTGATCCTTTCCCGAGTCTATTAGGATCTTCAAGGCTTTGTTGTTATTCTTTTTCCATTAAATTCTCATCATCCAGTATTGACACAACATCTTCTACATATGAATGTAATTCTCGTTCTCTAAGAGTCATCATTAATTTGAGTTTCCATAAGACAAAATTTGCACACCCTTGAGTCTATCTTCAAATCTGATTCCATTCACCATGATTGCTAATAAATTGCAAATTCCTTTTGATGATGTTTTTGGATTTTCTGAGGTTGTATATGCTCCCGGTATTATTTCTAACTTGGCTCTGATACTACTTTAAGGAAATAAGATCAGATGTAATACCTTTAGAATTATATATATATATATATATATATATATATATACACATACTGTATTCACAAACTTGTGTCTTCTTTTCTTGTAGATTTGTATATATATACTGGCTACTATACTGTAAGTATGCTATGAATTTGTTTTCAATATAAAACAGACTTGTTAATTTGAGATCACTGCGAGTGTAATGTTACTGTTGTATATTTTTGTATGTTCCATCTGCAGTGATCTCTTATCATATAAATAATGGTGGGAGGAGGCATGTCCCATGTAGGGACATGTCTCTACATGGCTTAATCCACATAGCAACATGTTCCTAAACAGGATATGCCCAGTCATATACAACTCACACTGATTCCCTTAAAGTAATTGCTGTCTAACAACCACAACATGTCTTTACATGGCTTAAGTCACGTAGGGACATGTTCCTGCACAGGACATGCCCAGTCATATACAACGCACATCGATTCCCTTAATGTAATTGCTGTCAAACAACCACGATTATAAGACAATCGATGTTTAGAGAAACCAATTCTCATTGGTTAAGTTTGATTTGTACTTAGCCATCTGCTTTGGTAGTAATCCCAAACGCTTTGTAATTGATTCAATCTGCATTAATTTTTAATACTAATTTGTGGTGAAATACGATCTTTATAAGATCAGTATTTTTATACACACAATGATCTTTATAAGATCGGTATTTTCATACATACAGGTTTTTGACTCAATCAGTCATATATATATATATATAATGCAATGATTATTAATATGAGATAATAATAATCAACAAGTAACCATAACTATTTATCTCTAGATAAAGTCAATCTGACAGAAGCTACAACATTAACAAAGTCTACTTCCATTAATGGGTTGTTTCATTGGAAAATGGAAGACATGGAGAGTGACACTTTCTCTTCCGTGTACAGAGAGTGCAAAGAAGGTGTATTCAAAGTGGTGAAACATCAATCCAATGGTTTGAGAGATATAAAGTAGTCAAGTACAACAAAGAAAGCGGATAAAAAGGAAGAGGGAAGGCAAAGGTGACAACTGAAGCAAAAAGCACAAAAGTTCCCAAAATGTAACAAAGAAAATCAGATAATTTTTAAAAGTAAAGTTTTATTTGAAAGATATGAAAGTTGAGAAATTAAAATTAAAGAAATCAAGAAAGTGTAAAATAAATGGCCAAAAATATCTCTTGGAAAAGTGGGTGTTGGAGAATAAAGACAACAAGAAAGAAAAAGCCACACATGAAAAATTAGCAAAGGATGAAAAATTGAAAATAGAAACTCCATACAATAAAAAAACAAAGTTCACAAAGAGGAGAGAGTTTAATTACATTGACAGTTGGTAACATAGATGTACTATTGGAATAGTACTGGCTGAGTTGCAATGAGTGGTCGTGTTTTTTGGCCTGGCAAGTTTTTAGGACTTTAGTTTTTTTTAAAACTCCGTTGCAGTTTTATAAAAGCACTTGAAGGCAAAAAACGACCCAAATTAATTTCATTTCTCATTTCTTCACTTGTATTTTGTTGAGGAAAATTATTTTCCAAACATTTTTATTTCAAAAACTTGTAAACTGATAATTATTGATTTGAAGTGGATTTGAGGTGGTTTTTGAAGAGGATGACAACATTGATTTGGAGAGGCATGCAATGGAAGAGGGGGGTGGATTTGGTTTCACCGTGGATGACATTGAGTAGGCATTCCTAAGGCTAAAAGAAACTTGAGGCAGGGCTACATCCAAGATGGATGACTAACCACAGATTAGGCTAGACATACCAATCAAGGAGGTAGAATCATGCCCAATGTAGACTTCTAGGACTAGACCCTCATGTTCTTCCTCTCCCTTAGTTTTAACTAGAGCCGGGAAGAGGAAGCTGTAATTATAATGATGTATTTATTTTTAGGTTACATAGATTATTTACTATTTTCTTCCAGCCATCATCATTCCTCATGAGAATGCAATTTTGTTCCCACTTTGTGTTTAAATATAACTAGACTAAGCTTGTCTCTTCTATGTTCTCATTTATTGACTCGTTTGAATGCTTCTTCTTGTTGAATTTTGCTAAAAAAAATGCATTTGTAAGTAATTTTAAGCAATATTTGAAGGTCCCAATTTTTTTGCCAAGTTTTTGCCGAAAATTGGGCTAGTTTCTCCTTTTTTTTTGCAAGCCTTTGCGAGTTTTTAGGTGTGAGAAACTAGCAAGTTGAGGGAGGAAGTGCCAATCAAAGGGGTGCCTTTAAAGTTGTTACCCTCATAGGACAACTAGCAGCCAAAACCATCACCATATGGAATCTAACCTCACTCCAACACCATACAAGACTCACCTTTAGGCCTCTTGCCATTGTACCACTATCTTTTTGCACTGCCATTTTACAACTATGGCTTTGCACTACCATATTACAACTATTGCTTTGCACTACCACCATATGGATCGTGTTAGTATTGTTTGCCATTGTATGACTACATTTCAAGTATGTTGCCACCAAATAGAACAAGGAATTGTGAAGATTGTTTATCACTATCACCGTACAATTTATTTGTTGGGCTGCCTATTTACGATCTCATCCTCTACAAACTACATTCTCTATTGTCAACGTATTGTGTATCAGCATCTTTGCTATCACCATACGTCATACTCATCCCTCTGCCACCTTGTTGGCCACATCTATGGTGTTGGTTTAACAAGCACTTCTAGTCGAGGGAAAGACACTTCTAGCCAAGGGCAAGAAATTGCTAGCTGAGTGTGGGCCATTGGCAGCTGAGGGTGAGACATTTCGATTTGAGGGTGGACCACTGGTAGCTGAGGGTGAGATAGTGGCAGTTGAGGGTGAGACACTTCCCACCGAGGGTGAGACATTGCCACCCAAGTGTACTAAGGGTGAGCCACTACTAAATGAGGGTGTTTAGGGTAAGACTATGCCAAGAGTGAGATCAATGCCAACATTAACACATGCTTGTTGGGAATTCCGCTAGGGATCCCACCACCATTAGTTGGATCTCTTGGGTTCATTTCAAAAACTATGAGGTTATCATTGGTGATTGGGATACGGTGCTATGACTAGACAAACTATATTGCCACCCCTTAAATGCCCTCCAATTCAACAAGGGAATTCCTCATTCTTATGCAAGGTGAATGCGAAAGGGAGTTTGCTAAATGTTTCATAGTGAAAGGATGGCCACAGATGGAGACAAAGGAGAGGGCAACTGCTTGACAACCTCCATGGCTGCAATTTGAGGGTTGCCATGGCCGAGTTCTTCATGCACTCCATGGCATAGAAAGCTGCTTCCGAGAATTATTGCTTTGCCATACTCAAGCCACGATATTAATGGAGGCAAATATGACTAAAGGGAAGGCAACATAGTAGATTGAAAAAAAGTGGAAGGCCTATTTAGAATTTTGACATAGAAAAGTTGTGCACAATTGGCACAAGAATACTCTAGAGTAACTGCCTTATACGAAGTGGTAGCTCACCTGCAAGAGCAACTATGACAAAAGGATTTACACTTGGTAGGAAAAGTAACGAAGATGGAAACCTTGAAGAAAGGAATGGTGGAGAAAGACACAGAATTGGAGAAGGTAAAAAAGCAACTAATGAAAGCAGCTAGCATGGATTGTGTAGTAAGGCAGTTGGAGATGGCAGCCAATCAGCACCTTCACTACTTGCAACAAGGGCCGTCCCCAGTGGTCTCTTCAATTCCGAGGATGTCTCCTCATTCCTCTCAACATTTTCTTTTCTAGTTAATACCTATTTTTGGTTTGTATCTTTAATTTTCATCAAGGGATGATGTAGATGGCAATAATGAGAATAGTAATTGATACACTTTTGTTAGTTTAATTGCTTTGTATAATAAAACATCTTTCCGAAGGGGTGGTAGTTGTTGACGATAGGCAGACTTAACCAACCATCGAGTCTATTTGTATTCAGACTGGAACAAGTTATGTTGTTGATTGCATAGATATGTTATTTATCTTTCTGCCAAGTTATTTGCATCGTGTTATTTCTGAGTTATAAGTTATCCATACTGTGTTACTTCTGAGTTATATGTATTCACGCTCAATTGAATATTCCTATTTGTTTTGTATGAAACAATACACCGCCTGTAGGCAGTAAACAAAACTTTGAATATTTCAAGCTAGAAGAATCCACAACTTTATTAAATCTTATTTCTACATACATGAGAGGGGTAGCAATATATTGCTCAATATCACAGATTAATACTTCAAAACTGCAAATGTCCCTTATTTTTGTTACTTATGAAACCTCACAGGCTAGCAAGAAAGCTAGCTCTAATAACATTGTAATATCCTCCTAGGATATTATTTCTAGATTTTACGACAAAAATTTAAACAAATAATTTGCATCCAATTGTTTTCAATTTATCTAGCACATTGTACAAAAAATTATAAAATATCGAGCTGATAAAGAGATTTTGTGAAATATCCCAAATGGATATTTGCTTTGCTGCTACTATTTGTTTAATTATATAAATTATATTTTCCTGTAGATTTTTCTTTGATCTTATAGAGCTAGACAGAAGTTGCAGAAGAAGGTTGTTTCTTTTTGTATTTTTCAGAATATATGTATTACAATGAATAAATAGCAGTAACTGATAAAATAGAAGTGATAGAAATCATATGTGGCAATACATACTATTTTGGAAATGATTCTAAAACCATACCAACAGAGTTTGATTTATTTCAGAATAGTACCAATACAAATGTACTTCAAACAAGGTTGATGCCAGTTGAAGATGGGAACTAGCTACAACCAAACAAGTTCAAATGATAGAGCCCAAGGTGCTGCAATAAAACAACTCCATTCTACTGCAACTAAACACTCTAGAATTCCTCCTGTGAGCTGCTATAAGGAAAAGCCAGGCTGAACCAAAGTGGTCGCCTTCCCAATAAATCCACTGCCTACAAAGTGTGATTGCAATACTAGAAATTGATCCTCTGCCGTGATCAAACTATATGCATAAGAACCTTCAAACCTAATCTTGTTGAGGGCTATGTCCCAACAAATTTGCTCTCAACACTAGGGTTTGCGTCCTAGGTGAGGAATGCTCTTCCAGAGCAATGGCGTCCAAAATAGGTTGACAAAATGATAAAAGATAATCATCTTTAGGTTGCCTTCTCCTTATATCCCCTCTCCAAGGCAATTCGAACCCTAAAAGAACCCTAAAGTGGATTTCATTTGAACTTTATAATATAACATTATTTTCCCAATAAAGGCGTGCAAATAGAAGGAAATCATTACTTTATTAATGACAAATAGCTCCAAGCATCAAATAAGTCCCGACAAGTGATAATCAAATACTAGAGATTGAGCTCTTTCCAACGAGCTATCACACATAGGCAAATCGATCCAAATGGAGCTAGAAAACTCTTTATTATTCCAAAATGGCTAAACACTTAGCCTTATTTAAATTATTAAAATGCTAACTTAGGAGAATATTTAAATATATTAAAATATTTTCCAAGTAGCCAAGGAACAACCCAAACATCTCTAAAACATGAAACTGAGTTTGTCACCTGCCTGTGATTGATGCTGGACAACCTGGGCCAACTGGCAGTCACACCCTCAAATCTAGGGATACTCCTAAAATATAGGGAACACACCCAAATCTCATGAAATTGAGACCAGGGGGTGATCTCATAGAACATCAATTCTGGAAATGTCACCACCTCCTAAAAGGTAGGAATCTACTCCTACAATCAAGGAACTTCCCCCTAAAATCAAGGAACTGCTCTCAACTAATCTACTACTGCCTGAAATACCAAATCCGAATGCTGAAAACCCAGACTGAGTCCCTGATCACCACTGCCAGCCTACGAGACTCCATTAGAGGCTAACTCTCATGTCACTGCTAGACATAGCTAAAAAGGGGACATGACATTCTGATATGAGATATAAAAACTACCTTCAAATTTTTAGTAGAACAACTAAAAATTGCAATAATAACCATAGAACTTATAATCAGATTGGATAATTAGAAATATGAATTTGAAGCACAAGTGAGACAACTGAGTGATATCTACAATAGACAATGGGTTTCTGTCTACTGTCTCCAAGCTTGAGGGTGTCCTCAATCCTGCTAGAAGCCAAAGCTTCCTAGAATTCTCCAAGAGAAAAACTAAACATAAAACCAAGCATGCCTCAAATCAGCTTCTTTGTGTTCTGTTAAAGAGCAGCCCTATCCAACTGCTTCTCTCTTCATTTCCTTTCTGTTTTGCCTCTTTTTAATCCCCTTTTTAAAATTAGAAGGACTTTATTAATTTTCATTGAGCTCAAAATAAATCATTAAAATATTTTATTAAGTTGTCATTTGATTTCCAATGTCCCCAAAAAGGGACATTACAATTGTCCTTTTTAGTTTGGTTAGTACGATGATCATTAAGGGAGGGTAGTTAAATAATATTGTAATGTTTCTAATGGTCATCTCTAGTGAGTTTAGTTATATTGCCTGGTTTCTATTTTTGTATTTTGTTAGCAACTGTTTCGTTTAAAAACACCATCACACACTTTTCTATTTAATGAGACCTCATCTCCATTGCTTAATATCAAACTGTAACATGCATTGCCTCCATTAAATTTAACCTTGCTGTAGTTCCTCTTAGCATTTCTGCAATTGCCATGTTGTGAGCCCATGGTCTTTTCTCATGTCCTCTGAGTCATGTCTTTTTTGGATTCTTTGGAATTTAAATATCTTTTCCATCTCAATGTCCTCTCAACACATCCTTAGCTAAACACAGTTCTCTTAGCAAGACAACTTACTCTGCTTTCAGTTAATGCAGTCTAATTTGAAGAGTCTTCTTAGACGATTGGAATTAATAGCCCAACCATAGATCAACACACAAATGATTACTATGAAAATGACCCATTCAGTTAGTCATTTTTGCAGTAGCATGAGTACAATAAAAACATGCAATCACAGGCTTCAGCCTCATGGATTACCATCTGTCTTATAATTTTCTTATGTTCTAGATCTCCCAGAACTCTCTTTGCTCCCCATCCAAAATTCTCCTCTCCAACCATCCCATCTGCAAGACCATTGAATCGACATTTTATATATTTGGTCAAGGAAATTGAATTGTCAGAACTGATTTACATTCCCAAAAATTGAATTGACTTCTAAAGATGGCATTGTTTTCCTTTTTGCACAAAGAATTTTGATCACCAAACATTGTCTGAAATTCCTCTTTTATGTGAACCAATTTTAGCAAAATTGGCTGTTTGCAAATTTGTGAATTTACTAAACTGACTATTGGTGAACCACTGTTTACTTGAACACCAACTGCTTTTCTTCTCTCTCTTTCTTCTTTAGCAAACTGCTTTTTTGATGAAACAGTAGGTTCACAAACTAAGTCATAAATAAACTTATTTCTTCCTTTTCACTTTGGCAAGTCTTGCAAACTTTAAACTTCAGAAGGTGTTTGGCATTTTGGCTAAAACATGATCGTGGAACTTTGTTGGCAAATCTTCTGGTTTGCAAACTTGTGAATGTGCCGAAACTGAGTGTTCAAATCTTGTATGTCAAAACATGGACCTGGATGCTATTTCATCTTTATATTTATCAAAGTTCAAATTCTTTGAATTTTTGCACCCTTCTCTGGCTGTCTTTAAAAGGTGAACGTTCTTGGAGGATGACATAGTAATATAAATAGTTTGAAAACCCAGAACATGCAAAATTCCAAAATTTGGACTAGAGATAAGGAGACACCTCATAGTTTTGAAATTCTTTAATTGATCATGAAAGTCCTTTGTCCAGGTGGAAAGTGCCCCCAAAAATAGTAAATCTGGATTGACTCTGCAAGTTCATTTGAGATTTCTCTGGTCAAAGAATGAGGCTCGACCTCCAAAAAAACTAGAGAATAAAGGCTTGTTTTTAAGGCTAAAGGTCTTCTTTGGATTAACCAAGTCTTTTATTGGATTTTGGGCGAATCTTGTTTGTCAAGACCAAGCCAGCTTAGTGTATCTGTCTTGCAAGGCCTGGGTCTTGTTATTTTTATGGAGTTACAGGTAGACACTGCATTCTACAATGATATCCAATTAAGCCAATCTAAACTCATTCACATTCTATATCCAGTTTCAAGTCTATGTAGATAACATGGCTTGATATGATTTCTAGAGCTACCATGCTCCTGAAAATGAAGTCTGAGTTATGTGTTTTAGGTAGGGAACTGCAGTAATCAATGACATTGAATGTGGATTGCTATAATAGTTTTGGAAGAAATTTCACCGAGGAACTTTTCTGTATCCTATTTTGCATCTGTGAGAAAATCATAGCTATCAAGTATGTATTGCAAAGAATTCAGAAAAACCACTGGTAAACAGACTTGATCAGTTTGTAATTTTGTACTGTCTTTGTATTTATGTTTTTCCTTATGCATTCATGGCTTCATTATCTTCATTGTGGATGAATGTTTCCTATGTTCACGCTATGTTGTTAGATTTTGTGTGTGGAGTCTTGAGGATGAAATATTGCATATTTTTAGTTTTTATGGTCCAAATTCCTTTGAAATGTATTTCTCTGTTGTTTTGTTATCTATTTTCATTGTTGTACCAAACCATGTGACTGTTATGGCTCACAAGACTCAATGAATGTGTTTTTTTATGTGTCTGCCATATGTTGGATGCGTTTCTCCATATTAATTTTCATCAATTAATTCTATGTTGTTTTTCTTGCACTAGATTTAGTTTATTTTATAGATTTTAGTGTTTCCCAGCTTGTTGGGTATGACCATGCTCAGCCTCTACACCTGTTGCCTGGATGTGTATGAGTTGGATAGGAATTGATGCAACTTTGATAAATTATTTGGGCAGTAGTCTCACCATTAAGAGGTTTGACAATACTCAATTCACCTGTCTAGATATAATAATGATGGCCTTAAAAGCA
The DNA here is from genome assembly GCA_028749045.1 of Cupressus sempervirens. Taxonomy (NCBI): domain Eukaryota; kingdom Viridiplantae; phylum Streptophyta; class Pinopsida; order Cupressales; family Cupressaceae; genus Cupressus; species Cupressus sempervirens. The sequence goes on along the minus strand of CM053785.1, from coordinate 718,633,142 downwards.
TGCCTTATAAGGCTGATTGCTCTTTTGGAAATAAATCATGCAAATGCAAATAATGGTGAAGTTTGACTTTGCGGAATATAGATTTGTAAATGGTTCTGACCTAAAAATAAAAACTAATGAGGACACACTGGTTAACTTGTCATGTGACTGGTTGATAAGCTCGTTACTTTCAATGTGTGGTAGAGCGTGTGTTAGAAGTAGTATAATACTCTTGAGGTAAAAGCAAAAGACAGAAAATTCGTAATAGTAGTTTTGCATGCACAAATTTATATACAAGCTGTCAAGCAAATGAGCCTGCCCTGGTTGTGTAAGATATCAGTTCCTTACCAAGTTGTATTATATTTTCATTGGATGTGTTCTTTCATATAGAGTTTTCATTTAAAAGTTTGACTTAAAAACTGTTTGCTTTCTTGCTATTGTGTTTGTACAGTTGTCAATGGAGAATTATTGAGCCGCTTTTACTAGTAGGGTCAAGGAAGAAATTTATGAGTGTTCTTTTTTAGTCATGCTTACAATTCATTAACTCGTGCTAGTTGGTATAATTTTTGTGGATTTGGGTATATTTATGTTACATTAATTACTGGTTTCTACATTAATTGTGTTCCTCTTTTATTTACTGCTTGCATCTATTTGTTCACCATTTGATGTAGTTCTTCATGGAAGTCTGCTTTTTATATGTTTGAACTGGATAATGGAGTTAACCAGCACTGCTCCTGTTCTCTAGTGGTTAAAATGTATTGTGATCTCATCTCTGTACTTGGTGTGCTCTAAATCACAATGGAAAGATGTTTTCTTAGAGCATAATTCTGAATCTGATTCTGTTGCAGGGCCAATAAGTACCCTTATTATGGTGTCACACTCCCAACATCAATTGCTTTCAGATAACCAAGGTAGTCTCCACCATAAACGTGGATCGTCCTTATCACTGGTTCCTTTAAACAAATATAAGGAACCGAGGAATCCTGATTGCAACAATGGGCCACCAGTTATTCTTCGTTCACAGGATAATGGTCTTATAAATGGGAGTTTCAACACTATATTTGCCATGAATCAACAAATTAAAGAGTTACAGGTAATATTAGGATTCACTCTTTAAATGTTTTACATAACTTTATTGCATTGTAGCAAAACTCTTTCTCAAGAATAAATTAATAAACCAGAAGGTAATGATTTGTTTTTGAGAAAATGTGGATTTAATTGGGAACCAGAGAGATGCTTGGATTGACTTTGAAGATCAAACCTGAAATTGGAGATTAATCTTGTCAAGGTCAATTAATTGGTTTCTCTTGAGGCTACTTGATTCTATCAAATTCAATTTACATTTTGCTAAGGTGGTTGAAGCAATTTCTGGGAAATAGAAATTGGCTTTTAAAAAATGAATCAAAACAATAATTAGGATTAAGAAGTAATTCTAACTTGTTCTTGTTACCTGAAGCTTTCTTTGGCTTAAAGAAAGGGCTGTTGTAATCAAACATCATTTATTCATTGTTGTGCTGAATTGTTGCTTTTCTTGGCATGTATGTGTCCAAAGTCCAAACACACTCTAACTAAACTTATGAGCCAACACAAAAGATGACCAACTTGAAAGGTGCTTTGTCATTCATAAAAGTGTTTTGGCATCTTCACCGAAAAATCTTATCGTTATGTTGAAAAAAACACACAATCAAGATACTATCATGTTTCATTTAGGCAAAACTTGATATATAATGTTCATATATGTAACATAGAGAAAATTTCAAAAGTTCATGGAGTTTGCCTAATTTTAAGGTGTTCATACCTTGCATGGTAGACATCTTGGAGGATAAGTCACTTATTTGCATATTGGAAACTCTCTCGTAGTTACACTTAGGCTGGGGTCCCATGGAAGGGGGCTTCCTATAAAATATAGCAGAAGCCACATTCTAAATTTTAGGGAATATTTTAAAGCTAGTGGTCCCATGGATTAGGTTGTATATTCAAGCTGACAAATTTAGCTCCAAATTCAAAGGAAAATAAATTAAAAATAAGTAAAAAAAAAAGAATTTCGCTGTAAAGCTATTTTTTAACTAAAAATCTAAATTCAAATGGTTGACAAGTGGCAAAAATCATTTCTATGTTGGTGGGGCTGTTTCCAGCCCCACCCCCTTTTCACCTACTTCCTACAAATTAGGGGCTTCTATTTTGTAGGAGAAGATCTAAATAATCTTGTAGCAAAATAAAATATTGTTCATGAGATCAAATCCTTCCTAAAACATAGAGCTTAAGCCCCCCTCATGGGACCCCTACCTTAGCTCCTCTAAAGTAGGAAACAATTTGTCCATGTGTCTAAAAAGGCCTTATCCGACCCTTGCATTATATTGAAGTAAGGTGCCAGGAACAATGGCTTTAGATATTATTCAATGACACTAGGGGTATTTTTTTGATAACCTCATTTTTTATTGATTATCTCATGTGTTAATGTTATAGCTTCAGTCGGATTGAATTGATCATAAATTGTTGTTATGATTACTAAATCAATCATCATTATCCTTAACTAATAATCATTAGATAATATGTATGTATGTATGTATGTATGAGCATATCTATCTATCTATCTATCTATTTATCTCTCTCTATATAAGTATATATACTTTTACCTCAAAATAATATTATCTAATGATTATTGTCAAGATTAATTATCATTGATCAGTATTAACAAGTCTGACTGACCAATAATATTCCAAGTGCATCGGTCTTACTAAATGCCAGTTATATCAATGCAAATTGTGGTTATTCAAATAGTGATTATGCAGACAACGATTAACACGAGTCGCCTTGTTATTATGAATGGTGTCTTAAGTTTTAACTAAGGCATAATTATCATAAAATAGTGGATAATAAGGTATGTCCTAGGGAGGAAGATGTCCCTATGTAGCTAGAAGCCACATAGAGACGTGTCTCTACATGGGACTTCTCTCCACAAACTCATAAAGACGTTCAGATGCTGCTCTTGGAAATACATAAATAATTAGCAGTATTATTCAAGCAGCATCAATCCTATATCATAAGCATATAAAAATTAAACATTTTAGAATAGTGTAACACCAGTAGTGGGGTTCGTTGGGACGACAACAGGCCATGACGAGTTTCTGAGACATAGGGAAAATCGACCTCATTTTCGAGATGGCGGGGGGACAGCCAGGGGATGATGGGGTAGGGAGGGGTGTTGTATAGTATACATATAGAACTTGATATGCTAGTTATGAAAGATGTTTCAGTAGTACATACCAAATTAAAATACTTGAACATAGCAAAATTGAACTTCCAACATACTAACATATTACATACCCAATAGTAACATTCAAAAATCAAAAATCAAATAGAAATTCATATACCCATCCCAACAACGACATGATTGTAGAATGGCGGAGGTGGGGGTACTTGAGTACTCAAGTACCTGCTGTGGAGACGTCTTGGGTATGGTTACTTCGAGGTTTGCTAGGGGGCACAAGTCTCTGTGTTACATTGGTTCATAATTACTTACAAGTTGATATTGTAAACTCATTTATCAAAATCTGCAAAAGCAATATTGTATCAGTTTTATCAACAAAGAGAGAGGAAATATATATAAATAAAAAAAAGGTATTACTAATTGATCCTATTATCCTTAACATGGTATCAGAGCGTGGTTGGAGATAATACCTAGATCATATACAACTCAGTAAATATAAAACATCATCGAAAGGAGTTTGCAGTTTATTAGCAATCATGGTGAATGGAGTTAGATTTGAAACTAGACTTGAGGGCATTGCGAATTTTGTCTCATGGAAACTCAAATAAATGATGACTCTTAGAGAATAGGAATTAGATTCAAATGTGGAAAATACTACACCTATACCCGATGATGAGATTGAAAAACACTATGGAAAAGGAGTAATAACAAAGCCATGAAGATCCTAGCAGATTAGTCATGGATCATATAGTTCCTATCATATCAAAATTGGACACTGCTTATGCCATGTTACCTTCTTAGAAAACATGTATGTGATAAACAATACTAGTCGAGCCCTTGCATTGAAGCAACAAGTGCACCATATAAGGGTGAAACTATTTCTTCTTATTATAAGAATAACTGAATTAAGGGACCAATGATCTAATAATTGGATAGATAGTTGACAGTATAGAATTAACATTGTTGGCTCTAAACAAACTTCCCACATCCTGGGAATCATTCATACAATGCATGTGGGAAGTCCATGAAGTCCAAACTTATCATATCCCATCCAAGAATGTGATATGATGCCCTTTGTCTTCCAGGGCTGGGATGGATTCTAGATTTTTTTTAATTCATGGTACAAATAGCACTCCAGTTAGTTGTAAGGAAACTCCAGATTTTAGTTGGACAGTGCAGGTCTCAATTCCTTTCACAGGATATGTCGAGTTATCTCCAGTACTGACTTCTCCATTTGAATTTTCTTCAAGACTACCTAATTGTTCTTTGAATCTGATTATATGATGGGATGCTCTACTGTCTATGACCCAGGTATTTCTACTGGCCATTAATTCACTTGATAATGCTGAGTAGAATACCATCCTTTCTATATCCTTGACCTTTGCTATGGAGGCTTGGTTCTTGAGTCTTTCAGGATATCTTATGGTGAGATGTCCAAACTTATCACATCTATAGTATTTTATTTTAGACATCGTGATTCCTCATTAATTCACTTGATAATGCTAAGTAGAATACCATCCTTTTTGTGTCCTTGACTTCTGGTATGGAGACTTGGTTCTTGAGTCTACGGTGAGATGTCCAAACTTATTACATGTATAGCATTGTATTTTGTGTTCAATACTGGATTCTCTTCACTAGATTTATCCTGGGAATCTATAGCATTGTATTTTGTGTTAGATAAATATCTTAGGTTCTTCACCAACAGAGTACAAAAAATTCTGATTTGAAACAAAATTCTTGAAAATCTGAAATAAAATCATAAGTTTGAGAAAAGTTAGGACCTTCTCTAAATAAGATTTAAATGCTTCAAAGATATTACTGAAATGTCAACTTCTTTATGCTGAATTATAAACTCAAAACTCTCCAAAATCTCAATATCTTAAATAAATCAATCTTTATGCTGTTCTGAAATCAAAAACTCGTAAGGTTTATTTGCAACAAATCCCCAATGAAGTCGCCAATCTGTTGGTTCCCAAAATCACAGTTTGAAATCTTATGAGCCTCGCCAACTCAATGCTGGGATTCTAACTGGTTATGGCCCACTTGACAGAACTGATCAATTTGAACCAAGTTCTCTGCACATCTGGGTCTGCAAAACCAAGTTGGGTATGCCTACTCCTAAGCCAATTCCTAATGTTTTAGGCCTTTTATAGGAGAATAAATAAATCAATCAAGATATCTTCAAAGTTGCACGTAATTCAGAAGACCTTTAGTATGCAGATTTCAAAATAAACCTAATAAATCTCTGTTATAGTGTCTGCTGAAAATTTAAATGTTCAATAAATAAGAAGCTTGGATAGCTAGTAACTGTGAATGAAATGATTTCCTGAAAGCCCAAAAGGGAAGTGCAGAAAAAAATACCAATTTCCAGATCATTAATCAAATGGATGTATCTTGGTAAAATAAAAACCAGTGCCTTGCTTATATGGGTAATAGAGTCAATCACATAAAAGTTACTTAAATACAACTTTATAGGATAGTATGCTGCCAACAATTCAAATATCAGAATATAAAGAATCAACTACATATGCAATTTTAAGTCAGTCTAGCTTGAATTTTAACTTCGTTGGAGGAAAGATCAATTAGACAAAGATATGGAAACAAATGAATATTTCAATTTATCTCTGATGATCGAACTTAAATTGCTGTAAGTTGTTTTCTTGTTTAATCAAATATTAAAAAATGCTCACAAAATGATTATAAAGGATTGAACTCATCTGTGTTTTGATTCCATTCCTTATTGAAGCATAGAACGCTGGATCTTAATTTATTGCACAAGAATTCAAACACCTGTTAAAATGTTTGAAGACAAATATCTTCTATAGCCATCCCTTTTTCAGAGCTATTGATATTTTATATTGATTAAATTTCAAAGAAAGAATTGCATCTCTTTTGCTTAATCAGTCTCTCTCTCTCTCTCTCTCTATATATATATATATATATATACCTTTGTTAGTGAGATTGTCCTCTAAAGAAATAAATACAAATTAACCGCAAAGCCTAGATAGGAAGACTGAATATGCACTAACAGTTGGGTTACTTCGCGATTGAAAAGCGTAAGCGCCCTCTGAATTTATCCGGGTACAACTCCCCATTTAGGATATATAGTGAATCAACTACACTACAATTGATAATGCTTTTAACCTGAAGCAAGAAAGGTTTACAAACATCTATCTGTAGACACGATATAGATGCGAAGAAATTAACTAATTGAATGGAAATAAGTAGCAAACGACACCAAGTTTGTTTGCCCAATCATTACATTACAGAAGAAAAGCAGAAATAAAGATGAATTGTTCTTTCTAGATACATGAGTAACTGATGTCCAAGGTCTACAGATAATCGTGGCAACAATTTGCATGTATCAAAACTGTATTCAGAGATAATCAAGATAACTCAAAGATTAACATTGATCAGAAACTCAGCATGCAAACGCAAAGTATTGACATACTAAATTCTCCTCCTTTAAACACAACAAAACAACATAGACTTGCTGTTTGATACACATAAAAGACTACAATTCGAAAAAGTATCTACTCTTTCTGCATTACAATTTGAATCCAATACTATCCTGTAGCATAGAGTCTACAACAAAGCAAAAATCTCCTCCCTTTTACCGCAAAGTCTCTGAAAAGAAGTCTCTACCCTTGTCTACTACTTGTCTGTTTGCTATCTCAGGCTTTACCTTACAGCACAAAGTCTGCAATCTCAGCCCCCAAAAACCCTAACAGGAACCACGTCTCTCCCTATTTCACGTATTTATTACCAAACTTTTCCAGTAATCTTTCCCTTCAGTTTGAATAATTGATTCTCTTCTCGAATCTTGAAAATTCCCCTCATTTCTCTTTTTCTCCCATAGATATAATGTTTAATTCACAAATAAGTTTGCAACTCTAGTAATATATGTCCCCCTAAGTTATAACACATTATATGGGGTTTATATTTGTCTATATAGGATTGTCATATCTCTATTTCATTATAACAAAATGCATCATTTCTTCTTTGTATGGCCCGATTAGTGACACTTGGTATAAAAGATTGTGGATAGTGAGATAATTGCCCGAAAGTTTTGGATATCATGCCGATTGATTCCTGATCATTCTCTTGTTGTTCCATTTTGATGTAGGATATGCAGTTGTGACTATGCTTCAAGGACTTTTGTCTCTGTCTTTAATTTGATTCTGGTGGCTCATTGTGGACCGATATAGAGGGTCATGTTAACCCTATGTGGCAGATGAGCTTCTAACTGTATGAACAGGCCCGCATATTATATGTCTCCGGAGTTGTGTTTGATGGAGCGAACTTATATCAACTCTACGCACAAGACCAAACTTGGTTTCAAAGAAAATCAGCAGGGATTGTGACATCAATCCATCTCCTCTGTTGCATGGGGGTTGTGATGTAAGTGCTTTTGAGTCGCGGTTTCCATGGAACCTACCAGTCACACTATTACCAATTGTGAGCTCTCATTCTTGTGAAAAGGTATGTGCTTGGGCACTCTGTCGGGCATTTTGCACACATTTAGTCAACCAGTTCATGTTCACCCGTGAACACTCCGTGTTCCCAATCATAATCACGGGCCATCCTTCTTCCTTTCACCTTCTCGATGACATAGGATGAGGCTCGGCTTGTGTTCTTCTACTTAGGCATGAATAGCTTCGTAGTTGTTTAATCTTCCTCTGTTTCCATCAATGCCTCCATCGCGACAGGGGTTCAGTCACCATTCCAAACTTAGCAACATACTTTGGTGGCTTTATTATCCAGCCTCAAAGAAGAGACTCATATGCTCTGCCTATTACAATGTATAGGGGTGCTGGTATCAAGAAGGGCTCCTAATTTGGCATAATGTGTATCATCAACTACTGTCATGTAGCTTGTATAATTCTTGTGGTTCGATCATTAGAAACTAAAAAATGACATTTCATTTGAGCTTGGGGTATCGATGATAACCTGTAACTCCTCTTTTGTGTTGATGTCCACCTATCTGTCTTGCCAAGGCATGGGAAATGTTTGAAGCGGCATGCGACTTCTATTCATCATGTGAGGATAGGTTTGTTGTCAACTGGTTAGGAGTAGCATTTGTTTTCGGATTGTTGCATATGTACCCGCGTTCTGTGACTACAACAACATCCTTTTACTTATTTACCGTAGCCTACGATGATTTTCCATGAAAGCAGATACCTTTGACATCAGTATCAAGATATATGTATCATCAATGTCAAACAATTCACATGTACTGTCAATGCTCAATGTATCGGGTATGATGGAATTTGACCCTTGTTTTCTTCGCATTGAGCAAGAGATGAGTTGAGAATCTTGTCCATTGCACACTTGACAATCATGTAGTCATCAATCTTACAAAGATTATTTTCTGTGATCATATCCAAACCTGTGGGATGAAATGAGTGATTCGATAGAAACCCATGGGATTGACGGTCCACTATCCAGAATGACGACCTCCTTTAATGCTCTTTGTTTGGTGAACATAGTGACATGAGAAAACATGACTCCACCATGATCTCTTGTTTATTCATTCAAACAAGATTCAAGAGGCTTGTTAATTTTCTCCTCGGTGCATGAGTGTAATAGAGTGTTAGGCTTAATGTTTATAGATTTACTATCCAACCCACGTGGGGCTCTTAGAAAATAGCAAAATGTCACGTGTCTATTGCTAAACACCAAAAAGTTTCACGATCCACCAATTCCAAATCTAGAGGTTTTAGAGGATAGTGAAATGTATCTCTGAAAAATCCAAATTCTGAAACGGAACCTCCGAATTTGCCTCATTGATTTGTAGATGTTGAGCCTTCAAATTCAAAACACACGAACTCTTTGGATTTGAACTTAGATTCAAAATTGGATACTGAAATTCAACACTGACAATCAGTGAACCTCTTTGTATCAATTGAATGAAAAGTACCGAACAAAAGCTAGAATCTGAATGTTGCACTTTGAAATCACTAAAGTCATCTATAATACCGAATTTGCCAAGCCTCCGAATTGAATTCTAAATCTTCTCAAACTTTGAACTTGCTTCAATAAATTGAACCATTTCGAATTGGTTTGAACTTTAGTTCAAAGAGTTTCGAAACCATAAATTGAAAATTCTAAATACCGGGTCTATATTGGGTACCAACAACCTTCTATAGCCATCCCTTTTTTAGAATTATTGATATTTTATATTTACTAAATTTCAAAGAAAGAATCGTATCTTGTTTGCTTAATCATATTTCTATCTATCTATCTATCTATCTATCTATCTAAAGGAAGGGACACATAATATCTTTGAAAGAATCATGTCTTTTGGTGACTAATAATTAATTGAGTATATTTGTATAACATGTTGATGCAGGAGCATCCTAGGTTTCCTTGCAATCCTGCACCCTTTTTTGTTCAGTCTACTAGTTGCTGCCGAGTGCCAGTTGTTGCCGAGTGCCAGTTGTTGCCGAGTGCCAGTTGCTACCAAGTTCCAGCTACTGCCGAGTGCTAGTTGCTGCTGAGTTCCAGTTACTACCGAGTGCGAGTTGCTACTGAGTTCCAATTTCTAATTGTTACCGAGTTCCAATGGTTATCGAGTTCCAGTTGCTACCAAGTTCCAGTTCCTATCGAGTTACCCAGTGTATGTCGAGTGACTCTTCATGTGCCGAGTGACCCTTCATGTGTCGAGTTACCCAGTGTATGCCGAGTGACCCTTCATGTGCCAAGTTACCCAGTGTATGCCGAGTGTCAGTATTTGGACGTGATTTTCTGCGAGCCAACTCGTGGGATTTATTTCGATCGCGACATCTTTTCTTGGGATGTGTCCAGAACGTTGTTGGGTCGGCCTTCCTTTTGTGTAATGTTCTAGAATGTTCTGTAAGCCATTTTGGCAAGTATAAATAGGGTGTTTAGGCTTAGAGTTAGAGTAGATTTTAAAGAGTTAAGGAGGAGAAGGAATATGGGTCTGGAAATGCAAATTTAAAGCTGGAGCGTGGATCTGGAAGTTGTATTATGTATTTGGTCGTAACCCAGAAGGCCTTACAGCTAGGCTTGTATAAAGATATTTTGATGAATCATTAAAAGTATTTTGTTCTCCTTCCTCCTTTGGTTGCTGTTCTCTATGTTTGCTTCCATTGTGTTAACTCTTGCAGGGTGGTTTGGATAGCTGGGTGAGCCCTTGGCCCAAGTTATTCACCCGTTGCTTGCGTCAATTGGTATCAGAGCCTGAGGTTCGTCCTTGTGAAGAGTGGATCGTGTAGAACCCTGATTTGATTTGGTTGTAGGTGGCAGATCTATGGATTTGACCTATAACTTGCAGAGGGTTACGGTCTTCCAGGAACTTAATTTGTAAAGATGGTTCGTAGAAGAAGAAATGCTGATAATGCTATATTGGATCAGTGGAGACAAGTTGTAGCTAGATTAGATGCTGTGGAGACAACCCAGAGGAAAGGAGCACATCTTGATGATATAAGTGATGATGAAGCAGTAGCACCAAACCATAATCTAGAACCTGAAGAAGATCAAGATGAGGAAAGATTGTTGCGAGTGTTGTTTAGGGCAAATTCAAAGCCTGCTGTAGAAGTTGTTCCTTATGATGGAAAACTAGATACCAATGCTGTGTTGGATTGGAGCTCTAATATGGATAAGTTCTTTGAGTATGAAAACACTCTTGATAATAGAAAGGTGAAGATTGCAGTCACTAGGTTGAAAGGTCATGCATCACTATGGTGGGAGCACTTGCACACTGATAGACAAAGAAGAGGAAAGGAGAAGATCAAAACTTGGCCAAAGATGGTGAACAAGGTAAAGTACAAATTCCTTCCTGCTGATTACCAAGTTAGCCTGTTGAGAAAGATGCAAAATTTGAAACAAAAGGACATGACTGTGAAAGAATATATCGAGGAATTCTTTAGATTGGACATCAGATCTGGACATGTGGATGATGATGTTGAGAAAATTGCAAGGTACAGTAATGGATTGAGATCTGGAATTCAAGATGAAATAAATTTTGTGAAGTTGGAAAGTGTAGAAGAAGCATATCAATATGCCTTGAAAGTTGAGGAGCTCTTGACAAAGAAGCATGAACAAAGACAAAGAGGTAGAGGTGGTGGATTCTAGAGAGGCAGAGGTAGATCTTATAGAGAAAGTGGCAGATCTGACAGTTCTATGCAGGATAAAGGCAAATCTGAATGGAAGAATGATGACAAAAGCAAGACCGAATGGAAAAGTGGTAATTCTTACCGAGGAGGCGCTAATTCTTACCGAGGAAGAGGTAATTCCTATTCTAGAGGTTGGTTTCATGGTAATTGTTTCAGATGTGGTAGATCTTTTGAATGTAGATCCTTTGAAGGTGGGCAAGGTAATAGAAATGCTGTGATTGAAGGAGATGATGAGGGTTCACCAAGTGGACTTGAGGCTGGAGAAAATTTGATGGTGATAAGAATCTTATGTAATAAGGGAAGTGATGAGGAACCTGTTTTAAGGAGAAGTCTTTTCAAGACAAGATGTAAGATGGCTGGAAAATGTTGCAAAGTAATCATTGATAGTGGAAGTTCTACAAATTTGGCATCAGAAGAGCTATTACCAAATTGCAGTTGCAGACGCTGAAACATCCCAAACCTTATCATGTTTCATGGATCAAAGATGAGCATAAAATATTGGTGAGTGAGCGATGCCTTGTGAAGTTCAAAATTGGACATTACTTTGATGAAGTTTTGTGTGATATTATGCCCATGGATTGTTGCCATATTTTGTTGTGTAGACCTTGGCAATATGATAGATATGCTATACATGATGGAATATTGAATCAATATACTTTTTGGGTAAATGGGAAGAAGCAAATATTGTTGCCTTTGATTGAAAGTTTAGATGACGTGAATTGTACTACTGTGAAAGTTTGCATCGTGAATGGAAAACAATTTGAAAAGAAAATGAAAAGGAACCAAGTTTGTTTTGCTATAATTCTTAGAGAACCGAGTTGTGTGCCAGCAAACAGTGTTAACCGAGTACCAGTCAGTGGTGACCGAGTAACAACAGAGCCTAATGGAAGCCGAGTACCAGTAGAAATTACCGAATTGCTGAATGAGTATAAAGAAATTATTGCTGATGATATTCTTGATGGTTTACCTCCAGTAAGAAATATAAGTCATTGTATGGATTTGATCCCTGGAGTTAGGTTGCCAAACAAAGCACCATATAGATTGACAACTACAGAGAATGAAGAACTTAACAAACAAGTGCATGAGTTGTTGCAAAAAGGTTTGATTAGAGAAAGCTCGAGTCCATGTGCTGTACCTGCTGTATTAGCACCTAAAAAGAATGGAGAATGGAGAATGTGTATTGATTCCAGAGCTATTAACAAGATAACAGTGAAATATAGGTTCCCTATGCCGAGGATGGATGACATAATGGATTGTTTGAGTGGAGCAAAGTATTTTTCCAAGATTGACTTGAAGAGTGGCTATCATCAGATTAGAATCAGAGAAGGTGATGAATGAAAGATTGCTTTCAAGACAAAAGATGGTTTGTATGAATGGTTGGTTATGCCCTTTGGTTTGACTAATGCACCTAGTACTTTCATGAGGTTGATGAATGAAGTTCTGAAAAGATTTTTAGGTAAGTTTGTGATTGTTTATTTGGATGATATTCTGATATTCAGCAAGACCAAGGAAGAACATCTTGAGCATATTAGACAAGTATTGCAAAGGTTAAAAAAAGAAAAGTTGCTGATTAATCTAAAAAAATGTTCTTTTATGCAAGTGGAGATTGTGTATTTGGGATTTGTGATTTCAGCTGATGGATTGAAGATAGATCCTGAGAAGGTTAAAGCAATTTTGGAATGGTCTACACCTGAGAATGTGGATGAGGTAAGATCATTTCATGGTTTGGCTAGTTTTTATAGAAAGTTTATAAAGAATTTCAGTGCTGTTTGTAATGCTATGATTGAAACAATGAGGGGAAATAAAAAGGAATTCAAGTGGACACATGGAGCTGATAAGAGTTTTGAGACTTTGAAACAAAAGGTTACTGAATTACCTGTATTGGCCTTGCCTAATTTCAACAAAGTATTTCAAGTTGAATGTGATGCAAGTAGTAATGCAATAGGAGTTGTATTAAGTCAAGAAGGTAAGCCTGTTGCTTTCTTTAGTAAAAAGTTGAATGATGCTAAAAGGAAGTATTCTGTGTATGATCAAGAATTTTATGCCATTGTTCAAGCGTTGAAGAAGTGGAGACATTATTTGATTCCTAAGGAGTTTGTGTTGTATACTGATCATAAAGCTTTACAATACTTGGGAAATCAACATAAATTGAATCAGAGACATATGAAGTGGGTTGAGTACTTGCAGAGTTTTACACTTGTGATCAAGCATAAGAGTGAAGTTACTAACAGAGTTGCTGATGCATTGAGTAGAAGACGTTCTTTGTTGACTGAAATGAAGGTTGAAGTTCTTGGTTTTGATGAAATGAAAGAATTGTATGATGCTGATCCTGATTATTTTGAGGCATGGAGAGAGTGGAGAGCACCAAATCTGACAAATCACATAAGTAAGTATGATGAGTATTTCATTCAAGAGGGTATGTTATTCAAAGGTATTCAGTTGTGTATTCCTAGAAGTTCTATGAGGTTGAATTTGGTTGAGGAAAAGCATAGCGGTGGATTGGCTGGACATTTTGGAATTGATAAGACATTGAGTTTGCTGAAAGAGAAGTATTATTGGCCACAAATGTATAAGGATGTTCAAAAATTTGTAAAGAGTTGTAGAGTTTGTCAAGTTGCAAAAGGAGTGAGTCAAAATACTGGTTTGTATACACTTATTACTGTTCCTAAGAAACCTTGGACTGACATCAGTATGGATTTTATTCTTGGATTGCCTAAAACAGTGAAAGGGTATGATTCCATATTTTTTGTAGTGGACAGATTTTTTAAGATGGCTCATTTCATACCTTGTAAGAAGACATTAAATGCTGAGCATGTTGTTGAACTTTTCTTTAAAGAGATTGTGAGATTGCATGGATTACCAAGAAGTATTATTTCAGACAGAGACAGTAAGTTTGTTGACTATTTTTGAAAGACTTTGTGGAAGAAGATGGGTATTGAATTGAAGTTCAGTTCTACATTCCATCCACAGACAAATGGATAGACAGAGGTTGTGAATAGAAGCTAAAGAAATTTGTTGAGATGTTTAGTTGGGAATAAGCCAAGTTATTGGGAGATGGTATTAGCACAAGCTGAGTTTGCATATAATAATTCTGTGAATAGGAGTACAGGGAAGACACCTTTTGAGATTGTTGCTGGAATGCATGCTAGAAGTATATCAGATTTGAGAGATGTTGTTGGTGAAGAAAAGAGAAGCGCTGCAGGAGAAGAATTTGTTGATTTTATGGAGTCTTTGCATAAGGAAGTGAAGTTGAGGTTGGAACAAAGTAATTAGAAGTTAAGGAGAATGCTGATCAGTCTAGAATACACCATGATTTTCAAGTTGGTGATGAGGTGATGGTTCATCTGAAGAAAGGAAGATTCCTAGTTGGAACATACAGTAAGCTGAAGATGAAGAGATTTGGACCTTGTAAGATCTTGAAGAAGTTTGACAGTGGTAATGCTTATGAAGTTGAGTTACCTGATGGCATGGATATATCTCCTATATTTAATATTGCTGATTTGTAAAAGTATCATGAGTCAGGTGATGAAGTTGCCATACCTGATGGTTATCCTAAGAAGCAAATTGAAGAGGTTGAATAGATACTGGATCAGAGAGTTGGTAAGAGCACAAGAGGAAAAGATTACTACGAATATTTGGTGAATTGGAGGAATAGACCAGTTGAAGATGCTACATGGATTTCTCAATCTGAGTTGGATTCAGCTCAGGTTAGGACACTTGCATGATTCAGGAGAATCATTTCTCCCAACCCTGGTTGTCTAATGCAGGAGCATCTTGGGTTTCCTTGCAATCCTGCACCCTTTTTTGTTGAGTCTGCCAGTTGCTGCCGAGTTCCAACTACTACTGAGTGCTAGTCGCTGCCGAGTTCCAGTTACTGTCGAGTGCCAGTTACTACTGAGTTCCAGTTGTTACCGAGTTCCAGTTGCTACCGAGTTCCAGTTGCTGCCGAGTTACCCAGTGTATGCTGAGTGATTCTTCATGTGCCGAGTTACCCAGTGTATGCCGAGTGACTCTTCATGTGCCGAGTTACGCAGTGTATGCGGAGTGTCAGTATTTGGATGTGATTTTCTGCGAGCCAACTCATGGGATTTATTTCGATCTCGACATCTTTTCTTGGGATGTGTCCAGACCGTTGTTGGGTCGGCCTTCCTCCTGTGTAATGTTCTAGATTGTTCTGTAAGCTATTTTGGCAAGTATAAATAGGGTGTTTAGGCTTAGATTTAGAACAGATTTTAGAGAGTTAAGGAGGAGAAGGAATATGGGTTTGGAAATGCGAATTTAAATTTGGAGCGTGGATCTGGAAGTTGTATTTTGTATCTGGCCATACTCCAGAAGGCCATATAGCTAGGCATGTGTGAAGATATTTTGATGAATCAATAAAAGTATTTTGTTCTCCTTCCTCCTTTGGTTGCTGTTCTCTATGTTTGCTTCCATTGTGTTAACTCCTGTAGGGTGGTTTGGATAGCTGGGTGAGCCTTTGGCCCTAGTTATTCACCCGTTGCCTGCGTCACATGTTCCCAAATTAAATTTTGTATTTTGAAATTTGTTAAAGGCTGTGTAACCATTTTTTCTTCCATAATCTTTTATAGCATTGACAGGGTAATCCTCTCCATTAGTCTCTTGCTTGCGTCGTAGTGATAGTCATTTATCATTGCTCACTTGATGGTGATAACTCAGAGGCGATGACTCCGGTCTGAACTTGTTTTTCATCTGTTGACGGAGAGATTTGGTTTATTCTAGAGTCACACTGCTCTGGGGATGGGGGGATGGCGGGACGTGGGGAAAAGTTTCCAAGACGGGGGGACAAAGATGCCTTGATTTGGGGACAACAAGGGGATCGGGGGTGGCAGGGGTGGCGGAGGGACCAGGGGTGTATAAACTATACATATGGTACTTAAAATGCTAGTTATGAAAATGTGTACTACAATTATACAATATAAGATACAAATATGTAAAAAAATATAAACATTGAAGTTTTCAACTGGAACATCATGATTTATGATCAAATGACGAACAAACAATGAACATTGAACACTGAACATCAACAAATAATAAATATTAGTCTATATATCAGTCTTCAGATCAATAGTATGAGTATCTAGATTCAACTATCTAATAGTAATCAATGATCATATGAGTCATGACATAAAGATGATTACAATAAGTATCATATGCTTTGAATCATGATATTAAAATAAGTATATAATGCAAACAAAAACTACAAGTCTCCAAGAGTCCAAATCAAAATGCCAAATCAATGATCAATGATCATCCCCTAGAGGTTGAAAGTTGAAACTGATCGCTACTCGAACTATCAGTCTCTCCAAGATCAAGAGCCGAAAAGGGAACACCAACTAGCCATGTGGTTGGATCTAAAGCATCATCCTCCTCATCAATCTGGGCTCTACATCTAATCATGATGCCTGGCTCTCCTTGTACACACTTGTCTTGCAGTCATCGATATATAACACACTGTGTACAACCACTATCTTCTTTGCTCTTTGAGATGTAAGTCTATTCATCTTAAGAGAGTGGATGAAGCTATATGTAGACCAATTCCTCTCAGAAGCTGAGGAACTAGAAACCTGAGATGAAAAATAATTGGCCAATGTGACACTCGGGAATTAGAAGTTGAACAATGATCAATGAACAATGAACAATGAAAAGTTAAAAGTTGAGGAACTAAGTACCTGGGGCAAAAAACGAATAGCTAGTGTAGTGGTTGTAGATTTTGCTCCATAAGCTAACCACTACAATGGGATCCTCTTGTGCCATAGTCTTGATATCCGCCTTTGCTGCTTGATTGTAACCCCCTAAGAGTAGCAAATTTGGTCCACTTGTGTGAACCTTAGCTGCTGTCTCAAGGTCATACATCCTATCTATGCACTTGAAGAACCCTTCCTTCACTTGAAAAAATTAAAAAAGCACAAATTATTAGCAAATAGAAGAATCAAGATGCTAGTAATGTAAATGATTTTAATTTATAAAATGATAAGAATCTAAGTCTTAAGAAAAAGTCTTAGTGTTATATAATATAAATCACCTCATCATCGTGAAGTGGTGTAACTCTACCAGGCCTAGTCATGTACCACCTCAGATTCAATGCATATGCAGCCATGTGTAAGGGTGTGTTAAGTTTGTCTCGTCTACGCTGAATAATAGGTCGAATGTTATCATTGTAGAAGGCTAATGTGGGGTCCTTCTCTCACACAATTGCCCTCATCTGCCCAAGCATAGAATCAATGCACTTGTACACCTCTCCAAGTGGAGGCGCATCCCCATCTCCATACATGATCACCTCGAAGACTGGCCTAATAATAGAGACAATGTATTTTGCATCGCTCCAAAATTCATCAGTCTTAACTATATCCTTCACCCTCAACCCCTACTCTAACCTAGAACCATCCCACCTATTCCATTTATTCGTCATAACCATTAGTTGCAATGGCTCCTGCAACTCAAGCATTCTCTTCAAGAGAAAGAAATAGGATGCATATCGTGTCTCAACTGGCTTCAGGAACTCCTTCCTAGCGAAGCTTCTAAATAGTGCATGTGAGGTGTGGTGGTTGCAGATATACATCTGCACATCTCTACCATCACTCACCACTCCCTTTATCCAGCTAATCTTCCCCATGTCCTTTAGAGCATTGTTCATAGCATGCACACAAGGAGTTCACCAAATATGCCTATATGTGGCCTCAGTAAGCTTCCCTGCAGCTTTGCACACATGAGCTGTATCTGTCACTACTTGGACCACATTTTGTGGCCCAATCTCCTCAATCGCCTCCTGAAGAATCTAAAATTGAAAATCAACATCTTTTTGAAGCCTTGAACAATCAACCACCCTAAGAAAGAATGGGCCCTTTGTACATGTGACTATGACAGTGATGAGTGGATGGTGTCTAACGTCCTTCCACCCATCCATGATAATGCTACACCTCGATTCCTCCCAAATAGCCCTCATGGTCTCCATGGACTCACTAATCTTGGCATACTCATTATCCAAGATTTTACTTCTCAATTTGTGCTCACTTGGTGGCACATATGATGGTAACCCTTTTTTTGCTACATTGTGAAATGCCTTCTTAAAATAAGGAGATCTGTTAGAAATGGAAAAAGAAATATGTAAATAAGCAATACCAGGAAAGAATCTAAGTGAGTAAATGCATGAAAAGATATTACCTTAAGATAGGAGAGAGAAAGCTTCAAGCTCCAACACCATGAGACGAGATATTTGGAAAGGGGAAAGCAAAGAAAACCCCTTGTGACACTATGAATGAGGCATGAAAAGCCTAAGAAGGAAAAGAGAGAGAGCAAGAGAGCAATCGCTCATACAATAATTGAGAAGAGGAAGAAACCCTCATTGGAAATGAGAGAGGAGGGTCATCTCTTAAATAGAGATGAGAGAGAGGAGTTAGAATGTAACTCCCATGTCTATGAATGCCACCATTCATAAGTGTGCGATGCCAAGTGTGAGATTCCTCTTAAGGAGGAATAATCTAAATTACAAATTATAATAAATATTTGTCCTCACATATTCCACTAGATGACAAAATAAGGTGTAGTGGAAAAAGGACAAAAAAGAAATATATTAGGATACCTTGGCTTATATCCTAATATATTATAACAATAAAGAAAGAAGGTCTAACCTTGGTTTATAAACACACCAAGGAAAGATTACAACTTTTAACACCCCCCTTTAATCTTTACTTGGGGTAATTACATCAAAGGGTATTAAACTCATAATTTACAAAAATCTGCAACTTAATCTTCAATATGAAGTAATTTGATTGTCTTCAAGCCATATGGTACATTTGCAGATCCAAGAGAAGTACATGAGCCCTTTGAATGTGATCAAGTAGAAGCATAGACACATCTTCATATGTGAAAAATTGAGAAGGTTCCTTGATGGATCACCTGAAAAAAAAAAAAAGAGAACAAGACAACTATCCACAAGGAGTATTTCATCTTATATTCAAATTAGAAATCATTTTGAATAAGGATAAGAAAATTTTCATAGAGAAATAGAGGAAAATAAAACATGTTACCACAAAGCAATGGAGATAACCTGATATCAACATAAATTATATGCTCAAAAAAAATTTGTCAACAAGGACAAATTGAGTAAAAAGCTTGATCAATGCTCTCATGAAAAGTATATTATACTAATGCACAAATGACCACAGACAAGGCCAACTAATGATACTTGCATCAATCTTGCATCAATCACGTGGATATAGACAGTCCACTTAATGAATCATCTCATTGCAAGTTAATGGGGGCGTCCCTCCATAACGTGCATGACTCATGATCTAAGCAATAAAGTATGCAAATAATTATCACATTAATATATGAAAATAAAGTAAAAGAGAGACATGCTGATTTGTTAGGATACTTAAACGAATGGATTATGAGGGTGTAACAACATATTGCCTTCAAAATTGGATCAAATCATTTGAATTTGGAGGGAAAACTCCAATAATAGTATCCTCTTCATTGAGGAACAAAATGGAACAACATGGAGGGAAACTCCATAAATATCAACCTTTCAAAGTAGAGCATATAGAATCAAATGGAGGGAAACTCCATATAAATATTAATCTTTCAAAGTGGAACCAATAGAACCAAATGGAGGGAAACTCCATATAAAATGAGTGCACACCAATATAGGATGAAGGTATACTC
The DNA here is from genome assembly GCA_028749045.1 of Cupressus sempervirens. Classification (NCBI taxonomy): domain Eukaryota; kingdom Viridiplantae; phylum Streptophyta; class Pinopsida; order Cupressales; family Cupressaceae; genus Cupressus; species Cupressus sempervirens. The sequence goes on along the minus strand of CM053785.1, from coordinate 718,613,129 downwards.
CATGGGCCAGATAAGGAAACTATGTATTAGTTATACTGAGGGTACCTACATAGTTATCCTTGAAAAAATTGGCTCCCTATGCAACTCAAAACAAAATATCATATAAATCATGTATATCAATGGTATAAAACCATAAAGTGCCAACATGGGCATAGAATGATGCTATAAACGCATAATAGTGCAACTATGTGCACATCAAAATATCACAATACAGTTGTAGGCAAATGTGTAAGATAACCCATAATCCAATCGAAATTAAGGTAAATGCAGAGATCCAAGGATGATCAGTGAAAAAATAAATAAACAAAATATGTATATCAGATATAAAACTCCATTGAGGGTAAACATGAGTACTTAGCTAAAATTATGAATTGAAGCATTGAATATATTTATTTGGCACAAGAATATACCCATACGATTTTGTAATCATCACTGGTATATTTATCTGAGCATATATGTGTGCACCCATATATACTAAAATAAATATACCCTTAGAGAATAAATACTCAAATAACTCAAATGATAACTCTTAATGATGGAAAAAATTTAGACAAGGTTTGAATAAAAGACTCTTAAAAGTGCTATCAAAAGATATCAAGTTAAAATAATTACCTCAAGGCCTTAAAACATGATCTATGCTCTCATCTTAGAATAAATATGTTTTAAAAAATTTGTTAAGATTGTCCAATGATAATGTATATGAAAAGAAAATAAACATAATTACCTTTTTCGGTTGTGGAGTTCTTCCAAAAAAAACCAAATATCATAATATCAAAAAATATGAGAATGTCACAATATCATAAGATTTTTTTTTTTAAAATACTGCATTTTCTTACTATTAAAGAATATAGATTTATTTAATAGAAGATATTGTAATTCATAAAAGTGATTTTCATAAAAGCAATATTATCTTTTTGTGTAATATTATTTTGATCAAATAAAGACCTCTTATTTTGAGTTTTTGAAAGAGTCAAAAAAATACACTCTTAGTGTTTGTGAAAAAAAAATGGGAGGTCCACCATGCATTTAAACTTTTAATTTAAACAATATATTTTAAAGTTCAAATTTAAAGGCAAAAAGTTGGTATTAGAGGTACACCTGTTGAAACAACTTCTGATATCGACAGAAGTAATAATGAATTTCCATAATCATTCAGCATGACGGTGGATGAAAAATGTATTGCAAAAACCTTAGGGAAGTGGATAATACCGACAAGTTTGAGACAAAAGAATACAAGGGCGGCCTATCCCATCATTCCTAACGCTAGAATCTTGTGCATGGGCCCTCATCCTAGAAACGTGATAAAGCTAGCTTGAGATGCATTTGGTGTTCTGCCTCCTGTTAGCAAATTGAGCCTCGCCCAGACTATGTACCATTTTAGTAGCGGATACACAGCTCTGGTGGCAGGGATAGAAGAGGCATATTCCCTCTGGGAAGAAGCGCAGCAGGAAGGTGGGTAAAGAGTTCACATCAGAACTCAGTCCAAAACAAGAGCTTGCAATCTGTCATAGCCGTCTACAAAAGACTAGGTATCCTTCATGAAGTTTTTAATGCAGAACAAGCTTCCTTAAGATACCAAGTATTGAGTTTGCCCAAGAATTGGATTGCCATTGTCACGAACAGAGGAGGGATACTGAGAGCCACCAAGGCAGTTACAATGTTACAGTCTTTAGCATTGAAGAATGGAGCCACGCTGAGGGACAAACGGGTGGATATAGCAAGGGAGGCGCACCAGGGGAGCGCAAGCAGGATGACAAGAAAGAGAAGAAGAACGAGCTTGCGACACCATCATGTCGTGTGGGTAGAAAGCAGCAGAAAGGCCCCGAGGCGGTCGTACGCCTTCCCACTGTAACCCCACTCTCAAAATGCAAGCTGAGGCTTTTAAAACTCAAGAGAATCAAAGATTATCTGCTTATGGAGGAAGAGTTCATGGCGAACCAGGAGCGCCTGAAACCGCAGGAGGAAAAGAACGAGGAAGACAGGTCAAAGGTCTACGATTTGCTAGGCTCTCCCATGAGCGCTGGGAATCTGGAGGAGTTGAATGATGAAAAACATTACTAAGCCTCCTTCCTCACCTTGCATATTTGAACAAGCAACCGATTAAAATAGTTTCTGCTCATAGGCCAAATGGTGCAGGCGTTTGCCTCGCCTCATTGCCTGTACGAGGCGAATGAGGGATTCCTATATGGAGCTCGGTTTTCACTTCGATGAAGCATCAACTGCGACCTGCTTACTAATAGGTGACTTCCACATAGTTCGTAAAGATCCATGGGAGAGATGCTCACACAAAAGCTAATGCAAGATCTCACATAAGGGAAGTAGCAAGGAAAGAGGGAAAAAAAAACTTGGCACTGCACAAGGAGGTTCCAGGGAGCAACATGACAAACAAGGTTGGGAGAAAGAGCCGTAGAGGCACAATGAAAAGATGAAAAAAAAATAGAAAAGAAAATTATTATAATTTATCAACAATATATCAAAACCTGCACAAATTAGAGCAAACAAAAGTTAATTGGGTTTGGCGGTAAACCAGCCAAATCCAAAAAAAATCAATTTCTTCCAACTTAAAAAGATTTTAAAAAAATTAGTGACATCTCTCTCAAGAGTCTCCTTCGAATCGTACCTTCATGCAAACACTCAAAACAAAGATTAAACTGCTCTGATACCATGTTAGAAATGGAAAAAGAAATATGTAAATAAGCAATACCAGGAAAGAATCTAAGTGAGTAAATGCATGAAAAGATATTACCTTAAGATAGGAGAGAGAAAGCTTCAAGCTCCAACACCATGAGACGAGATATTTGGAAAGGGGAAAGCAAAGAAAACCCCTTGTGACATTATGAATGAGGCATGAAAAGCCTAAGAAGGAAAAGAGAGAGAGCAAGAGAGCAATCACTCATACAATAATTGAGAAGATGAAGAAACCCTCATTGGAAATGAGAGAGGAGGGTCATCTCTTAAATAGAGATGAGAGAGAGGAGTTAGAATGTAACTCCCATGTCTATGAATGCCACCATTCATAAGTGTGTGAGACCAAGTGTGAGATTCCTCTTAAGGAGGAATAATCTAAATTACAAATTATAATAAATATTTGTCCTCACATATTCCACTAGATGACAAAATAAGGTGTAGTGGAAAAAGGATAAAAAAGAAATATATTAGGATACCTTGGCTTATATCCTAATATATTATAACAATAAAGAAAGAAGGTCTAACCTTGGTTTATAAACACACCAAGGAAAGATTACAACTTCTAACAAGATCGAGCAATATGAAGTGGAACGCCATTGGCAGATAACATTCTCCCAATGCATGCATCTAACTTCTCTCCCGTTTGGGCTGCAAACAATTCTGCTATAGGGTTGTCACTAGACTGTGCCCTGCATTTCCCCTTGCTCGTCTGGGCTACTGCTACACCTATAGAACTATAAGTAGAGGAAGGTGCGGAGGTTGCCCCTAGCGATGTAGTAGATGAAGCTCTATGCTGTGGTCTAGAAGAAGACATGCGTTAGTGTTGTTGCCCCTATATTTGTTGCTCATGCACCTCCTGTATAGTGTGAATCTGTTGCCTACCAGCCAAGGTAGTAGGCACTGCAAGGCCCACGTCCTTTGGAACTCCCCAAAGTTTGTTGAATTCAATTCTAAACTTCAAGTGTTTGGATTCAGTCAAAAACTTACATGGTAGGACACCTTTACTTGTCCGAAAGAGGAAGTGTGCATTCACTCTAGTGATGCTACCATACCATACATCACCACAAATATTGCATGTCCACTTTCTTGTGCCACGTGTTCCTGGTCCGCTTGTTATTCTAGAGGCAAATTGTTTTAAAGGAAATTTTGGATCAAACTTACCCCTAGCCCACTCTGCCAAAGATGGGGAGGGGCAATCAATAGATGGAGTACCAGATAGTATAAAATCAATACCCATGGAAGTGGAACTAGTTTGGGCCCCTTGCTGATTTGGCCCAACCCCAATGTCACTCTCATGCTTACCACTATCAACAGTGTTATCATCATCCTCAGACCCAATCGTAGGCTCATGTCCATAGTTTGATTCACTACCACGATTTGAATAAAATTCCATCTCATCATCACTATGAGTATCAATGTGGGAGCTCATTTTGACACCACATCACAAAATGAAAAAAATAAATTAATAAAGTTCACAATTTGAATTTATAAACTTTCAGCCCATGCCCTTTAAATTTTCTAAAATCTAAAACTAAATAACAAGAATTTGCAAAATAAAACATCAAGAATCATAATCTATTATTTAATATTTATAAATGATTCAATGAATGAATGATAATCATAACTATAACAAAATGAAACAACACACATTTATAACTAAAAACATTGAGCAATAATTTATAAACATGCATTTGAAAATCAGAAAAACAAGTTAAAAACCTACCTTTTGCTTGAAAATTTTTTTCAACAAGATGGTAAACCTTCCTCTTCTTCTTGCTCCCAGGCTCTCCTTTTTTCACTTGCAAACACTTTATTCACTCTTGCACAAACCCTTATCTCAGCTCTTCACTCTTCATCTTGTTGTTGCAAACAATGAGAAATGCAAATGTGAATAAAAATGAAGAATAGAAGGCTTTTGAACAAAAGAGGAGGAATGAATGGGCCCCGCAACACAATAGCATAAAAGTAGAAATATTAAAACATTATAAAAATGCTTAAAACTTTTTAAATTTTTAATGTGCCTCTTTTGCTTGCTGCTTGAGACGTCCTCGCGTCCCCCCGCAATAAAGGAGACTCCTTCGCATCCCCTCGTACCCACACTCAAAGACGTCTCGCTGTCCTCGGCGGTGGTGGAGCTCTAAGTGGCGTCGCTTGAAACGTCAAGATGCCGTCCCCTCGTCCCAGGTGCGTCCTCGTCTCCGAGACGACCCACTTTTTTTGGGGGGGGACGTGTCCCCATGTTACAGTGGTTTATTCTCCCTCTGCAACTCCTGTAGGACTCACATTGTTTTTGACTAATATGATCTCATAGCTATGATTTGTTTATGTGCAACTGGATGGTGACTGTTTGCTATTCCATTCTTTGCCTTGTTTATGAGACCTGGTGTCTTTGGTGTTTATTTACTGCCAATACTTGGTCTAGAAGCTTGATTGGGCTGGGATGGATAATGCTTTTCTGCTTCATCCTTTCTTAAATGCAAAGTTTTATTGGATTTCCAAAAGCCTTATTGCCATCCTTGTACATCAACTGTAAGTTATCCTTGCCTAGAGGAACAAACACGTTAGAATAAACTCTTCTATTTCTAGGGTGAGAAAATCCCAACATCTCACTTGTACGTTGAATCCTTGTAGACTTTCCAAGCAATTCACATTCCTTGAGGAAAGCAGATTCACCGTGGTTAGGTAAGAAATTATGGGGCTTTACCATCCTGAGAACTTCCTCCAATTTCCCATGGTATGCATGGCTAGAGGTATGTAGCCTCTCCCCTTTTCCCATCACCATTGTAGGAACGAGCTCTGTTATATGATTCATCATTTTAATCACACGAGGTTCATTTCCAGGAATTATCCAAACTGAATACAATATCAAATCTTCTTTGTTGGGCTTGAGAGAGTAACTGCTTCCAAATGATGCAAGATTTAAAGCAGCACAAGGTTCTTCTTGTGAATGTGTTATCACAATCAGAAGATCTTGTGGTGCATAGTCAAAAGATCAAGTTTTTCCTTCAAGGTCACCTTAAGATAGGAAAACGATTTGTATGTCCTTTTCTAATACATAAATTAGACTCCATGTTTTCCGATCCCTCAACAATGAATTCCTTATAAGGATCCTTGACAGCCGCTCGGTAAAACCATGACTTTATGAAATCAAAATATGGTCTGCAAGCACTAGCAAAGAGAAACTTTAGAATTGGACAGTGAATTGGATCAGCCTCTGAATTGATACATAAGTTCCTTATAATGCTCGAATAAATTCATATGTAGCCATCTTGCTGCGCTCTGTTTAATCTCTATGAAACCCCATTAATGGACATGCTGAAAACTCCTTTGTTTCAAATATGCAGTCTTCAATAATCAGAGGATAATATATGAATCTCTAGCATTTCAATCTGGAGAATGGAACAAATAATTTTAATTACTTAAAAGTTGAACGATGACACCGTTTGATTTAAGCACAATAGTGCTATGTATAGTATTTGAAAATATAACACTAGTCATATAGATAAATTATCAAGTCTTATCCTAAAAAAACAAAACTACTAATGATTAATGCTTGTACAAAATGATATTGATAATGAAACTTCAAAGATCGATGGGAGAGAGAATTCAAATAGAAGCTCTAATTTGCAAAAATTAGGGCTCCATTAGTGGCTCTTGTTGGGGACATGTGCCCGTTGTGGGCATAATAAGCATCCCAGCTTTCTTTGGACGAAGCAAACCTACAAAAAGACAACAAGAGAAACAATAATTAATTTATGTAGTCATGTTAGATCTATCAAATACAAATAAAGGAGAAAGGGAGAAGAGAAACCCCCTAATTATCTTTATGAGAAGAATGACTTCAAGTATTGTCCATGTACAGGAAACTCTTGAATGTGTTCATCTGTATCCTGCAAAAAATATGAGTGCTCTCCTGCCTTTTCTAAAATGATGAATGGCCCTAACCGTAAGGCCTCAAACTTACTGTGCTTACCCTTTTCCTGATCTTTAGCATTCCATTTCAAGACCCAATCTCCTACTTTGAAAGATCTGTCTTTAGCTTTCATATCATGGAGAAATTTAACTTTCTTTTGCTTGGTGATTTTTGTTGTTGCGCACATCTCTTGATTTCATCAAACTCTACAAGTGCTTTCAACCCCTCTTCCATAAAATCAATATTTTCCAATTGTTCTTCAGTCATGAATTTACATACTGGCAATAAGTTTTTCAAGGGAATCATTGCTTCTTTACCATAGACCAAATTAGAAGGAGAGAAACTAGTAGATTTCTTCACTATGATCTTGTCGGCCCATAGTGCTAAGTTTAACTTGGAATTGCAAGCTTTTTAATTACTAACCAATGTTCTCCTAATGATTTTCAATATGTTCATGTTGCTAGATTTGGCCTGCCCATTGCCTTAGGAGTGATTCGAGATGATTAAGAAACGATTATGCCACATGTCTTGTAAAAATGAGAAAACTTCTTTGATCTAAAACACATACTGTTATCCACAATAATCTTCTTAGGGACTCCAAACTTGGTTAAAATATTTTCCATGAGAAACTTAATTACAACTTTGTTTGTGAATTGCCTGGTAGGTATGGCTTCTACTCATTTGGTGAAATAATCAGTTGCTACCAAAATCCAACTATCCCCCCCACTTGACTTATCACTAATTTCCCCAATAAAATCAATTCCCCATGTCTGGAAAGGTTTTTCTGTTTGCAAGTTTCTTAGGGGAAGAGCACCATCATACTTTCACTTTATTGAAAACTTCTAACAAGATTCACAGAGCATGACAATCTTTGAAAAGTTGTGGCCAATAATATCTTGCATGTAAGATTTTTTGTGCTGTTGTTTTTGCTGAAAAATGACCACCACAAACTCCTTCATGCATCTCCATAAGAACAGAATTTTGTTGATGTGTCTCGGCATAAAAGTAAAACCCCATCTCTATTCTTCTAAAAAAGGTTATCTTGAATTAAGACATTTTGTTGCATGAAGTTTAATTCTTTTCTGATTATCGTTCAAATTATCATTACATTTCATATCTTAAAAAATAAACTACATCACTATACTAAGGGCATATTTTAATGATGACTTTTGTATGCTCAAGATCAACTTGATTTACCCGCGTTGCCTCTAGATTTGCATTTGTCATGAGTTTGGCTAGGCCTTGTCCTCTTACCAACTTTGTGATTTGGATATTGATATTGAATTCTTGCACTTGATTTATCCACCTACATCTTCCAATAGTCTCTGACTATCTGAAGATGTTCCTAATTGCTGCGTTGGGTAGATATGCTCCAATTAAGTATGGCCTAAATGATTTAACCGCCTTGACAAGTGCATACGCCTGTTTTTATTAATATCATAATTAAGTTTGGCTGCTTGTAAACAATTGCTGAAAGATGCATTTGGTTGTTCATGACCCTCTTGATTTTTCTAGAGCATAACCACTACTATAACATGATAGGATGCAAAAGAAAAGACCTGAAATGGTTTCTTTGAGTCAGGAGATTTAAGGATTGGAGCCTCTTTAATTGCTTTCTTTGATTCGGCAAATGCCTCCAAGGCTTCATTGTTCCATTGTTCCAAGGCTTGATAATCTCTATACAGTTGGAGACAAACCTTTTCACAAAGTTGATTTGACCAAAAAATGACTGGATGGCCTTTACTTTCTTAGGTATTTGACTATTATCAATTGCTGCTACCTCTCTAGATCAATCTTTACTCCTTCCTTTGATAGAATATGACCCAAAAGGTTCCTTTTTGTAACTCCAAAATGACACTTTTGGGATTAAGTTGTTCCATACTCAAGGGCATTTAGAAAGATTGTTTATAAGTGTCCACAACGATCTTCTACTTTCTTGGAATAAGCCATAAGGTCATCTTGATAAACAACTAAAATAAAATTACTTAGACCTTCAAAAGCATAATCCATTGCTCTTTGGAAAGTAGTCCTTGCATTAGTTAGGCCAAAAGGCACCCTAACATCAGCATAAGTGTGCCATGGACTAGTGAATGTTGTCTTATCTTGCTTTGACTTGACTTGATTGCAATGTAACCCTAGTACTGGGGTACATCGGGACACGTTTTTGGGATGGGGGAAAATGGGCCTCATTTTTGGGACAATGGAGGGATGGCCGGGGGACGACAAAAGGGGAGGATGGGGCAGGGAAGGGTGTTCTATAGTATACATATAGAACTTGAAATGCTTGTTATGAAATGATGTTTTAGTAGAACATACAAAATTAAAATACTTTAACATAGCAAAATTGTAACACGAGCTAGAACCATTAAACATTCAACACGGTAACATTTACATATGCAATAGTAACATTTAGAAAGCACAATTCAAATAGAAATTCAAGTACCCATCCTAGCAGCAAGATGGTTGCGGAATGGCACAGGTGGGGGTACTTGGGTATGCAAGTACTTGGTGTGGGGACATCTTGGGGACGGGTACTTCGAGGTTTGGCAGGGGGCGACTCCGCGTGTAACACTACTTGATTGTATCCTGAAAAGCCATCCATCATGGATAATAACTCATTTCCGGTTAGCTTTTGCAATAGAGTTTCCATGTTGGGTAAGGCATAATTATCCTTTAGAGATGACACGTTAAGGTTTCTAAAATCCACACATAATCTAAGGTCACCATTTTTCTTTCTAACTGGGAAAAGATTAGATACCCAAGTTGAATGCCTAATAGGTTTGATATTACCTGCATCCTTTAGCTTAACTAGTCTTCCTTCATCTTAGGAGCCGAAGTTCAATTACTAGGGCTTTGCTTTTGCCTAAAAGGTTTTGCATATGGTTTTAAAGGTGTCTCATGTTGAAACTAATCTTCTCTATAGGTTTTCAACTCATCATAACTCAAAGCAAAAACATGCCTATATTTTCTTAATAAAGAAATGAAATCAGAACTTATCTTTGGGAACATGTTCTTACCAATGAAAACTTCCTTGGGGGCATGTTCAGTTTCAAGATTAATTTTCTCAACATCACCTTGTAATGTAGTAGATTTGCTAGCTTTGAAACTTTCTTGCTGATCAAAAACCTCTCTAATGCTACCAAGCCTTTAGGTATTTTATTTGTTTTAGCTGAACCACCTCTTTACCAATCACGACTTCCTTATCATCTTGGACTTCCACATATCCATTGCAGTCTATATTTTGATCCTCATCAAGTTCTTCACAAGCTAAGAATCTAAAGATATCCTTATTTTCTTCAAACACTTGCTAGTTCTGCAAATTATCAGGTATTGATGGTTTGTTCTTCATCTCTACTTGTACAGTCTCATCAAGTGGAATATCGACTTGCCTAATAGCTAAGTTAGTCGTGAGGTCAGCAAGAAAGTTACTTAATCTATCTACCCATTTAATAGAAAATGCATCATAAGATTAAGTTAAATCCCAAACATAATTTCTATGTTGTTTTAACCTTGGATTCCTGGTCGAAAATTTATTTCTAATCATTGATAAAATTAAATCACAATCTCCTAAAACAGGAAGCATTTTAATCCCATGCACTTGCAATATTTAATCCAATGATTAATGCTTCATATTTTGAAATATTATTAGTACATTCAAAATTTAGCAAAAATGAGTATTTGAAAGTCTTACTAGATGGTGATATAAAGATAACCCTAGCCTCATTACCATCTTTGCTGCATGCCCCATCAAAATACATCCGCCTAATGTCTTCATGATTTTCCTGCACATGTACTTCAATAGGATCAATAACCTTTAAGGCTGGTTTAGAAATACTTGCCCAAAGGTTGTTCATATTAGATAGGCAAAAGTTAATCTTAGAATCAAAATCGAAATCTTCGACCAAGTAAGAAGACCTTGGCTCTTTTTTGATTCTAATCTCTTTCCCACGAACTGGTATAGTGGCATAAGATAAATCAAGTTGGACATGTCCTCTAACCAAGACTAACCATTGTCTAGACAACATGCTGTAATTTGTAGGGATTTCTACAACAATAATATCAGTTCTATATGAAATTTGAGGATTGAAATGATCCAACCCCCGTTCACAGAGGCTTGGTTACTAATACTTAGCATTGAATGTTCACGTCCCCTGTTATCCGCAATATTAAGCACTGGCTTAAGTATCTCTCAGACAGCGTGTGGATCCGTATAGACTAAGACACAGGGAATGCCAACATAGGAAGTCTGTACGGTGGCCACAAGAGGCCATACAACTGCTCTAGGAAGGCCGTACGAATGGCAAATGAGGTTATGACCGTACAGGAGATAAACTTCAATGTACGATGTCAAGTGTTATTACCAAGCTGTATGTGGATGGTCGTACGGATGAGGAGTAGTCCGTACGGTGAGAGGGTCAGTTTGTACAGTGGAATGGAGCCACTGAGATGTCTTTATGGAAATGGAAGGGGACTGTACGGTAACTGGGATAGTCCGTACAAGAAGCCAGGAAAGCCGTACGGTGGCACAATGAAACCATACGGTGGTCGTAAATGGTTGTACGGCTGCTTAGTTAGTTCAAATACCAAAGGTGAATAAGAGATGAATGCAGTACGAATAGTGGTCTAGGATGGAGCGGGCAAAGCGGAAATACACACGAACACAATGTTGATTGTGCATAAACACAAAATTATTGAATTAAACTTCACAACCAGAAAGAGTAGAATGCGAATATTGTTTACCACCAGAGAAGAATACTTGATTCGCCAGATCCAAGCAAAGTGATACACCAACGGAATAGGGTGAGGGTTGAATCCCACCGAAACTGCATGAGCGAAATAGGGAAGATCTTTCACTTCCGAAATGGCGAACAATGCCAAACTCCAACAGGAATCCGCAGTACAGAGAGATATAATCCAAAAGCATGCCTATAGACTACTATGAGCCGTGCTGAAATACCCCTTGGGACAAGCTTTCCGAGGGTGTACAAAGTTAGCTGATGGAGTCACAAACTATGAAAACAAAACAAAATAAAATGAGTCTGAGATAAAATAAATCAATCGGCTCGTTACAAAGATTAAATCATTTATTTTATGACGGGGACATTACAAGGATATGCAGAAAGTCTAAATTCAACATCTTTCTTTATTCCAAACATAGGAACTAATCTATTATCCATTGCATAACATTTTCCATAAGGTGTATTAACTTTGAAACAAATTTCTTACATTACATCAGCAATCATAATATTAACCTCTGCTCCATAATCAATCGTGCAATTTCTAACTAACTTATTGTTAATCAACGAAGTTAAATAAAAAGATTCGACTTGATTAGGACTTTCATTCAATGTAGTTTCAATATACAATAGGAGGTTCAGCATTATCCTTTTTATCATTTTCATCCTTTAAATCTTCTATATTAGACAAAATCTTCACAGTCTCCATCGTGTAATCAGGGAATTTCATTATTTCCATTAGTGGAACATAAAGCAATGACAGTTAGAAACTTGCTGACCAGAAGTCTGCTTGTTTGATGGCTTGGTTAATTTATGTTTATGTTTAGTAGCTTCAATTGGATAAGCCTTACAATATATATAATTTTGAGACATTATATATATATATATATATATATATTATCAAATTTAACAAATAGACATGTCCCAAGGGACATGTCTCCTCATAACTTATGCTTGATTTTATGAATGAATAAGAATATTTTCTTGCTATTGTCTAGCTTTGTCTAGCTTTTCTCCTTCATCCTTTTTTCAATACAAAGTCGTGTTGGATTTGAGAAAACCTTATCGCCATCCTTGTACCCAAACCATTAGAATAAACTCTTCTATTTACAAGGTGAGAAATTCCCAGCGTCTCACTTGTATGTTGAATCCCAGTAGACTTTCCAAGTAGTTCATGTTCCTTGAGGAAAGCAAACTCACCATGGATAGGTAAGAAATGATGGGGCTTTACCATTATAAGAACTTCCTTCAATTCCCCACAGTATTCATGGCTAGAGGTATGCAGCCTCTCCCCTTTTCCCATCACTATTGTAGGACCAACCTCTAATATACGATTCATCATTTTAATCACACGAGATTCATTTCCAAGAATTATCCAAGCTGAATACAATATCAAATCTTCTTTGTTGGGCTTCAGAGTGATTGCTTCCAAATGATGCAAGATTTAAAGCAGTACAAGGTTAAGAATCACAAGATTTGAAGCAACGCGAGGTTCATTTCCAAGAATTAATCAAGTTAAATTTCTAGAAAGGATTTTAAGCAGGCATTATAAATCTCAGAAGGCCAGTGTATACTATTATAGTTAAGAATATGCGTATTTGAGGATGGATACATAAGGCTTGGGGAGAGATATTGACTTTCCCAAGGATTATCTTGATGGATAGACCAAAGTATAGGGTATATCCTTACTGATTTGGATGCGGATTCTAGAGCAGATTCCAAAAGCGAATACGGGATGTGGGATTTTTTTTGTTTGTTTTTGGATGTGGATGTGATAGGAAATGTATATATATGTATGTATGTATGTATGTATGATGTATGTATGTATGTATATGTATATATGTATATGTAATTATATATATAATATACATAAAGAAATGCAAGAAATATACAAAAATAAATCATTTGATAGTATGACTATGATACTTCACCCTTCATCAAAATTCAAGATATTTCAAAATTCATATGATATATGATATATCAATATGTGTTTGTCCAACATTAATCTTAGACAATAAGTTCAAATAGGTTATGTTCCAAAATGAGTTGTGAATGCCTTAAAATTCACCTTTAGGGTCATTTTAGGGTTTCATAGGAAAAAATAACCTAAAAAAATCAATTTAGGCACATGCATAATAGGGAACTTAAGTTCTTTTTGGGTTTTTCTTTATATTATTTGCCGCTAGGCCTACAGGTGCTGCTTGGTGCTTCCGGAAGCCCTATGGAAGCTAGCAGGAAGCTAGCCACAGGCTTCCGGATACTCGTGGCTTCCACGCATATCCGAAAGCCTGTGGTTGGCTTTTGGTTTCCACGAGTATCCGGAAGCCTGTGGTTGGCTTCCTGCCAGCTTCCACAGGGCTTCTGGAAGCATCAAGCACCCGTCCGCTTGGGATGTGAAAGCGTGGTGTATGCAAGAAGAATCGGTATCTTAGGGTATATCCATAAGACTCGGGAAGAGACTTTCTTTTCTAAGGAATATGAGGATGGATGAGTAAAGGATATCCATAAGGCCGTAGTAGAAGAAATTCGTTAGTGAGATGGTGACATAGATTGAGGACCGTTCTAGAATAACCATAAGGCAACTAGATTCTCAGTAGTTTGTCTCCATAGAGCTTGGAACATGATTAGGAACTTTCCTTAAGGATTAGGTTTGGCCATTAGAACTTGTTGTGGGAGAAGGCACATGTTTATTCATCAAAACTCATCATGGAACAAGGCATACGATAAGGGAAGTGCTGCAATAAATAAAGATTAGTCATTCTTTTTAAGTATTTTTAAGATTATAAATTGATTATCAAAATGAAATATTTTTAGATTTAGTAAGTTAATATTTATAACTACATTATAGGTTCTCACCTCAAGTTGAAATTACTGATTTACGATTGAATAAAGGTAGATCCCAAGGAGGGACATTGCAGTTGTATTAGAGCATGATCTTGCCATCCCGAGGATAGCAGGTCAAACAAAGAATCATTTAAAATAGGGAGGAATAATAAAGAAAGTGACTAGAGGGAAATAATTTGAATTTTGTTTTGATGAAATTCAATTGGTCCATCATGAGATGGTTTAAGATCATTCTCAAAGAAGATAAGAGGAAACTTGTTTTAAGCTAAGTGCAAATTCGACTATTAGAGACTAGGAAGAAACATATAGTTGCTTGAGTACAAGCAATTTTGCGAAGGATGAATTGTAATTTCGCCTTTTTCGAAAGAAAGTTTAATCAATAAACACTAATATTAAATAATAAATAATAATATTAACGAAACTAAAATATAAATAAAATACATAAGTAAATAATATAATGATGTAAAAAATAAATGCTAATAAGCATGAAACATAGACATAAAAGAGGAGGCCTCTACACAGAAGATCAGGGACATACAAAGTTAATATATTGATTCAACAGTATATGCTGTTATCTTTGATTGGATTGATAACAAGACACAAAGTTTAGAGGATATGGCATTCATGATTCCGTTGATAGTGTTTGAGCCAGTGTTACCTAGAGACGTCTTTCCAGCACAATATGACCCGTCCCAGTTTTTGGGACGTCCTGGAAACTCAGAAACTTCCAAAGACTTTCCCTTGGCTGTCCCATAAAAAAATGTTTCAGTTGTGATAATTTGTTTGATTTCCACTCTCATTTGAACTCTAGAGCTAAATTATTTGAGACAAACATTATATGTTAAGGTTCTATAGTTTATATAAGCATGCTTTATTCATGTTTTTATATAGCTGTTCCCACTGCCGTCCTTTGCTGTCCCCTTCTCCGAGAAAAAAGATCCATCCCGGAAACTCACTTCCTAGTCCCCCCCTTCACCTCATTGAAACTTGGGGTAACATAGATTTGAGCCCATTATAGAAAATCAAAATCATGACTTGTTCCTCTGAATATTAAGAGCGATATAGTCTTGTGACCTAGGCCAATATCATAGACAAATACTTTGCCAACTTCTGGTTTATTACTCAAATATTACCACAAATATTATTCACACTTGTATTAGATTCAGTTCCTTGTGTCACACCACATATGGGATAGATTTGGCGTTATGAAAGCCGATATTAATAGTTCACATCATCAATGTTGAAATATCTGACGTATGGTGATAAACTTAAGAACCTTGCTTATATGGAATATATTGGCAGATACACTCTTTTAACACAGGAATAAGGATATACTCTTGACATAGGGATAAGGCTTCTGGCAAAAACACAAAAGAATATTATTTGAAACTTAAACTTCTTCCACAACAAAATTTCCAATAATTGTAGAAAGGTTTAATATCCAGCAAGATTATTTAAATCATCACTATTAGTATTTTTATTTATAGAAATGTTTAATATTCAGCAAGATTATTTAAATCAGCAAGATTATTTAAATCACCACTATTAGTATTGTTGCTGTGAGATATATTAAGATTGAGTCATACTAGATAAACGTAATCAGAATGATATTAAACATGTGGAAATAATCTACTCATTAATTTAATCATCACCAATTATGGGTTGTTGACATAAGTTGGCTCATATAACAGTCAATTCATATATCTCAAATATTTATTGATTAATAATAATCTGATGCTTGTATATTAATAAATAAAAAGCATGATTAACATATGAAAAGACAAATGATAAGAGATGCGACCTTATGAAAATCCAATCATTGGCTTCGATAGACACTTAATTGAAGGGACTCGATCTTTGGAAGTGGAGATGGACGGTTTTTAAGAAATCAGGAGATAAGGAACAATTTTTAGATCCATTTAGCATATGAAATATGATATATCCAATCAGCCATAAATATATACGATATGCATTTATTATACAGTCATCAACTAACCTTGAATTGGCTTTTGATATATAGCTCAATCAGCAGATACATCCTACAGGATAATGGAATCAGAAAATAAGAAACATATTTAATATTCATTAGAGGGGAGAGGGGTAAAGAAACAAATGCTGCTAAAGAAATTTGTATTCAGTAACAGAGTATTATATTATATATATCTGTAGACATTTGAATTATAATTTGATAAATTGTTACTACACACACACACACACACACATATACATATATGCATGCCCATTTATAATTAATCTTATGTATCTAAATTGTAAGAATTGTCTAATTATAAGAATTGTTAACAATTGCATCAATTCATTTCTAGTGAATGCAATTCAATTCACTTTTCAGCGAATCAAATCAATAGATCACAAGGGCATTCTCGGTGAATGTTAAATTTTTTAGAAAGGAATCAGGCAGAAATTATACATCCATAAAGTCTAGTATATACTGTTAGAGTTATGAACATATGCATATGTGAGTATAGATACACCTAGTGAGGGTATCCATAAACCCTGGGGAGAGAGAGAGAATCTCCCAAGGATTACAGTGATGCATACAACTGAGTATATGGTATCCATAAGGTCTAGGAACAGATAAAGTCTCTCCCAAGGATTATGACGATGGATACAACAAGTAAAGAATATTGACAAGGCCTTATAGAGAAAAGTCGTCAATGAGACAATGACATAGTTCTGACTGTTCTAGAATGACCATAAGACAACTATAGCCCTAGGGGGTCCTCCCCAAAGAACTTGGAACCCAATTACGAACTCTCCCTAAGGATTAGGTTTATTCATTAAGGTTCATAATTTAACAAGGCATTAGCTTAACACAGGATAAGGGAAGTGTTGCAACAAATGAAGATAAGTCTATTTTTTTTGAAATATTCTTAAGATTATAATTGTTAGCATAATGAAATATCTTTAGATTCAATAAGTTAATATTTATAAATATATTGCAGGTTCTCACCTCAAGTTGAAATTACTTTTTTTGGACTAAGTAAAGGTAGATCCCAAGGAGGGACATTACAGTGGACTTTATCAACAAGACTAAAGACAACCTAACCCTTAAAGGTTAAGGTATTGACAATTAGAAATTTGAATAATGGTTCTCCCTTTGAATATATGCTCCTTTGAAACATTGAGGTTACTTGATAGTGTTAGACTTAAAAGGTCATAGGACATTTGACAATTTCAAGGATCACAAGAATAAAGAACATCCTTAAAAGCCTAATTGACTCCAATATGACAAAAGATCATCAAATAGTTAAAAAGGGCCCTCATGGATTATTTAAGTCGATAGCGAAATTAGGTCAACAAGAACTGTTATCACCAAGATGTGCACCTTACAAGCTCTCAACTCAGCAGCCTAGTGAAACATGGAAACATCGATTGACCCCAATATGACAAAGATTATCAAATAGTTAAAAGGGAGCAAAACTGGTATCGCAAAGATTTGCACCCTTGCTGAACTCTCAACTCAGCAATCTAGTGAAACATGAAAACATTCCTAGGCCTTTGGGATGCCCCTAGCTTGGAGTGAATCTCCAGAGAATGCTGGCTCATTGCAGTACTTCACCTATAGTTACTTTCACTGAGAAAAGGGAAAGAAAAAACTTTAACAAAAATTTGCTGAGAAAAGGGAAAGAAAGATAAACAAACTAAACTAAGCACAGCATAACTTACACATATTTGTGCATTAATATTTCATAGTAAAGTTGAAGTCTCTGAAAATTTAGAAGGATAACCAGATACACTTCACAACTAAAAGATACACAACTTGATATTATTGACAATGACTTGCAGACATATCAAATATCACAGAATTTCATCTGTCACTCTCAAAATTGCACACAATATGAAGAATCTGAGAAGGATAACTAGCTTGTTTTATTGATCTAAAGATCCCTTCAACACCCGCAGACAAGTCTATATCCTTCACATCTGCATGACAATGCCATCAAAACCAGAGAGAACCGATCTTCCAATTACAATGCATAGTCTGAAAAAGAAAGAACTGTTCTAAGTTCCAAGGCCTTCTATTTAGCATTTCTAACCCTGAAGAGAAATAAGGCCCTGCCTTAAAGGCTATTAAATGTCTTTTACGTGCTTGATTGACCATTTCACCTCCGCTTAGGCTCTTGCAGACTGCCTCTTTTTCGACTACACAAAAATATCCAACAAACATTTCAATCAAGACACATAGATAAGTCTGGCCAACTTCTTCAACTGGAAGATTTGAATATGTTCCTTGGAGGACTCAAATTTCTTTCTACTTCTTGCATGAATTAATGATAGTCGTCAACTGTCACAAATGTCTTTCCTAGTCATAAATCATTTCAAACAGCTCTTTGCATGAAGAATAGGACACACCTCGTATCTCCTTGCAACTGTTTTTGACACTTCATTCTTACCTTATGCAGCGTAGAATCAGGCCTTTCTTCATCTATCACTGTGCACAACATTTTCATTTTGGTTTCCTCCTCTACTAACTGGACCTGCGACTGATGGCTTTGCTTGTTTATGGACAAGGATACTTGTCCTCTGTACCCCCTTGTTATGCAATATTTGTGTGTATAGAATAATCTTTGTGACTCATCTATAAACCCCTGTTCATATGCTTAGACCATCATTAAACTTCCTAAGGAAACACAAAGAACTTTCAACACTATATTCCACACTGCCCCTAAAGTTTTTGCTTTTTATCATTTAAGGTCTGCATGCGTGGCAGTCATACGAATATTGCTCCATGGACAGGCCCATGGAGCAATTCTAAAGATTTTAATCTCTTTTTATGCACTATATATAACTGAGGTGTTCACCTTGTTTACTACTGTCCAATCTTCAATGGCAATATACTATTTCTTTTGTTGTTCTATAGCAGTGAACACTTCTAGTCACTGTTTGGTTAGCTTATGTACCTTGAAAGTTTTCTTGTGACACTGCAATATATATATATATATATATATATATATTCATCTAACCTTCCTCAAGAGAATGTCACCTCTTTATGGACAGTCACAATTTTCAAAAACAAAGTACAACTGTTTGATATATATATATATACATCTAACCTTCCTCAAGAGAATGTCTTCTCTTTATGGACAGTCACAATTTTCAAAAACAAAGTACAACTGTTTGATATATGTAAAGTGCAGGCTCTTCTAGCTTTTTCAAGGCTAATGTAGATGAGGCAACACTTCCATATAGGTTTTCCTCTTGTTGATGAAATAGTTT